>JARKHS020028373.1:0-289718 GCA_030143305.2 Amblyomma americanum
TTTTCTCTCAGAATTTCGGGAAAACTTGTATTGCAGCTGAAAACAACGGGATACATCGTTTTAGATCGAAACTAGCGAGATTCACGAACATCGATTTTACAAGTCGTCGAAGAGTAGACGAGACCTGTAAACTTTTTCTTTCAGAACTGGAGGAAAACTTGTATTCCGGCTCAAAACAACGGAATACATCGTTTTAGATCGAAACTAGCGAAATTTACGCAATCAGATTTTACAAGTCGTCGAAGAGTAGACGAGAGAAAGCTGTAAACTTTTTCTCTCAGAACTGCGCGAAAACTTGTATTCCGGCTCAAAACAACGAGATACATCGTCTTAGATCGAAACTAGCAAATTTACGAGCATCGATTTTACAAGTCGTCGAAGAGTAGACGAGAGAAAGGTGTAAACTTTTTCTCTCAGAACTGCACGAAAACTTGTATTCCGGCTCAAAACAACGGGATACATCGTTTTAGATCGACACTAGCAAAATTCACGAGCAACAATTTTACAAGTCTTCAAAGAGCAGACGAGAGCTGTAAACTTTTTCTCTCAGAACTGCGGGAAAACTTGTATTCCAGCCCAAAACAACGGGATAAATAGTTTTAGATCGAAACTAGCGAGATTCACGAACATCGATTTTACAAGTCGTCGAAGAGTAGACGAGACCTGTAAACTTTTTCTCTCAGAACTGGAGGAAAACTTGTATTCCGGCTCAAAACAACGGAATACATTGTTTTAGATCGAAACTAGCGAGATTTACGCAATTAGATTTTACAAGTCGTCGAAGAGTAGACGAGAGAAAGCTGTAAACTTTTTCTCTCAGAACTGCGCGAAACCTTGTATTCCGGCTCAAAACAACGAGATACATCGTTTTAGATCGAAACTAGCAAAATTCACGAGCATCGTTTTTACAAGTCCTCGAAGAGTAGACGAGAGAAAGGTATAAACTTTTTCTCTTAGAACTGCACGAAAACTTGTATTCCAGCTCAAAACAACGGGATACATCGTTTTAGATTGAAACTAGCAAAGTTCACGAGCATCGAGTTTACAAGTCGTCGAAGAGTAGACGAGAGAAAGGTGTAAACTTTTTCTCTCAGTACTGCGCAAAAACTTGTATTCCTGCTCAAAACAAAGGGATACATTGTTTTAGATCGAAACAAGCGAGATTCACGAACATCGATTTTACTAGTCGTCGAAGAGTAGACGAGAGAAAGAAATAAACTTTTTCTCTCAGAACTGCGCGAAAACTTGTATTCCGGCTCAAAACAACGGGATACATCGTTTTAGACCGAAACTAGCAAAATTCACGAGCATCGATTTTACAAGTCGTCGAAGAGTAGACGAGAGAAAGGTGTAAACTTTTTTTCTCAGAACTGCGCGAAAACTTGTATTCCGGCTCAAAACAACGGGGTACATCGTTTTAGATCGAAAGTAGCGAGATTTATGCACTTCGATTTCACAAATCGTCGAAGAGTTGACGAGAGAAAGCTGTAAACTTTTTCTCTCAGAACTGCGCGAAAACTTGTATTCCGGCTCAAAACAATGGGATACATCGTTTTAGATCAAAACTAGCGAGATTTACGAACTTTGATTTTACAAGTCGGCGAAGAGTACACGAGAGAGCACTGTAAACTCTTTCTCTCAGAACTGCACGAAAACTTGAATTCGGGCTGAAAACAACACGATACATCGTTTTAGATCGAAACTAGCGAAATTCACGAACAACGATTTTACTAGTCGTCGAATTGTAGGCGTGAGGTGTAAACTTTTTCTCTGAGAACGGCGCGAAAACTTGTATTCCGGCTCGAAACAACGGGATACATTGTTTTAGATCGAAACTAGCAAATATCACGAGCATCGATTTTACAAGTCGTCGAGGAGCCGACGAGAGAAAGGTGTAAACTTTTTATCTCAGAACTGCGGGAAAACTTGTATTCCGGCTCAAAACAACGGGATACATCGTTTTAGATCGAAACTAGCAAAATTCACGAGCATCGAGTTTACAAGTCGTTGAAGAGTAGACGAGAGAAAGGTGTAAACTTTTTCTCTCAGAACTGCGCGAAAACTTGTATTCCGGCTCAAAACAACGAGATAAATCGTTTTAGATAGAAGCTAGCAAAATTCACGAGCATCGATTTTACAAGTCGTCGAAGAGTAGACGATAGAAAGGTGTAAACTTTTTCTCTCAGAACAGTGCGAAAACTTGAATTCCGGCTGAAAACAACGGGATACATCGTTTTAGATCGAAACTAGCGAGATTCACGAACATCGATTTTACAAGTCGTCGAAGAGTAGACGAGAGAAAGCTGTAAACGTTTTCTCTCAGAACTGCGCGAAAACTTGTATTCCGGCTCAAAACACCGGGATACATCGATTTAGATTGAAACTAGCGCGATTCACGAACATCAATTTTACAAGTCGTCAAAGAGTAGACGAGAGCTGTAAACTTTTTCTCTCAGAACTGCGGGATAACTTGTATTCCAGCTCAAAACAACGGGATACATCGTTTTAGATCAAAACTGGCGAGATTTACGAACTTTGATTTTACAAGTCGTTGAAGAGTAGACGAGAGAGCGCTGTAAACTTTTTCTCTCAGAACTGCGCGAAAACTTGTATTCCGGCTCGAAACAACGGGATACATTGTTTTAGATCGAAACAAGCAAATATCACGAGCATCGATTTTACAAGTCGTCGAAGAGCCGACGAGAGAAAGGTGTAAACGTTTTCTCTCAGAACTGCGCGAAAACTTGTATTCCGGCTCAAAATAACGGGATACATCGTTTTAGATCGAAACTAGCAAAATTCACGGGCATCGATTTTACTAGTCGTCGAAGAGTAGACGAGAGAAGGTCTAAACGTTTTCTCTTAGAACTGCACGAAAACTTGTATTCCGGCTCAAAACAACGGGATACATCGTTTTAGATCGAAACTAGCAAAATTCACGAGCATCGATTTTACAAGTCGTCGAAGAGTAGACGAGAGAAAGGTATAAACTTTTTCTCTCAGAACTGCGCGAAAACTTGTATTCCGGCTCAAAACACCGGGATACATCGTTTTAGATTGAAACTAGCGAGATTCACGAACATCGATTTTACTAGTCGTCGAAGAGTAGACGAGAGAAAGGTATAAACTTTTTCTCTTAGAACTGCATGAAAACTTGTATTCCGGCTCAAAACAACGGGATACATCGTTTTAGACCGAAACTAGCAAAATTCACGAGCATCGATTTTACAAGTCGTCGAAGAGTAGACGAGAGAAAGGTGTAAACTTTTTCTCTCACAACTGAGCGAAAACTTGTATTCCGGCTCAAAACAACGGGATACATCGTTTTAGATCGAAAGTAGCGAGATTTATGCACTTCGATTTTACAAATCGTCGAAGAGTAGACGAGAGAAAGCTGTAAACTTTTCCTCTCAGCACTGCGCGAAAACTTGTATTCCGGCTCAAAACAATGGGATACATCGTTTTAGATCAAAACTAGCGAGATTTACGAACTTTGATTTTACAAGTCGGCGAAGAGTACACCAGAGAGCACTGTAAACTCTTTCTCTCAGAACTGCACGAAAACTTGAATTCCGGCTGAAAACAACACGATACATCGTTTTAGATCGAAACTAGCGAAATCCACGAACACCGATTTTACTAGTCGTCGAAGAGTAGGCGTGAGAAGGTGTAAACTTTTTCTCTGAGAACTGCGCGAAAACTTCTATTCCGGCTCGAAACAACGGGATACATTGTTTTAGATCGAAACTAGCAAATATCACGAGCATCGATTTTACAAGTCGTCGAGGAGCCGACGAGAGAAAGGTGTAAACTTTTTGCCTCAGAACTGCGCGAAAACTTGTATTCCGGCTCAAAACAACGAGATACATCGTTTTAGATCGAAACTAGCGAGATTCACGAACATCGATTTTACAAGTCGTCGAAGTGTAGACGAGAGAGAGCTGTAAACTTTTTCTCTCAGAACTGCGGGAAAACTTGTATTCCAGCCCAATACAACGGGATACATCGTTTTAGATCGAAACTACCGAGATTTACGAACTTCGATTTTACAAGTCGTCGGAGAGCTGACGAGAGAAATGTGTAAACTTTTTCTCTCAGAACTGCGTAAAAACTTGTATTCCGGCTCAAAACAACGAGATAAATTGTTTTAGATAGAAGCTAGCAAAATTCACGGGCATCGATTTTACTAGTCGTCGAAGAGTAGACGAGAGAAGGTCTAAACTTTTTCTCTTAGAACTGCACGAAAACTTGTATTCCGGCTCAAAACAACGGGATACATCGTTTTAGATCGAAACTAGCAAAATTCACGAGCATCGATTTTACAAGTCGTCGAAGAGTAGACGAGAGAAAGGTATAAACTTTTTCTCTCAGAACTGCGCGAAAACTTGTATTCCGGCTCAAAACACCGGGATACATCGTTTTAGATTGAAACTAGCGAGATTCACGAACATCGATTTTACTAGTCGTCGAAGAGTAGACGAGAGAAAGGTATAAACTTTTTCTCTTAGAACTGCACGAAAACTTGTATTCCGGCTCAAAACAACGGGATACATCGTTTTAGATCGAAACTAGCAAATTTCACGAGCATCGAGTTTACAAGTCGTCGAAGAGTAGACGAGAGAAAGGTGTAAACTTTTTCTCTCAGTACTGCGCGAAAACTTGTATTCCTGCTCAAAACAAAGGGATACATCGTTTTAGATCGAAACAAGCGAGATTCAGGAACATCGATTTTACTAGTCGTCGAAGAGTAGACGAGAGAAAGGTATAAACTTTTTCTCTCAGAACTGCGCGAAAACTTGTATTCCGGCTCAAAACAACGGGATACATCGTTTTAGACCGAAACTAGCAAAATTCACGAGCATCGATTTTACAAGTCGTCGAAGAGTAGACGAGAGAAAGGTGTAAACTTTTTCTCTCAGAACTGCGCGAAAACTTGTATTCCGGCTCAAAACAACGGGATACATCGTTTTAGATCGAATGTAGCGAGATTTATGCACTTCGATTTTACAAATCGTCGAAGAGTAGACGAGAGAAAGCTGTAAACTTTTTCTCTCAGCACTGCGCGAAAACTTGTATTCCGGCTCAAAACAATGGGATACATCGTTTTAGATCAAAACTAGCGAGATTTACGAACTTTGATTTTACAAGTCGGCGAAGAGTACACCAGAGAGCACTGTAAACTCTTTCTCTCAGAACTGCACGAAAACTTGAATTCCGGCTGAAAACAACACGATACATCGTTTTAGATCGAAACTAGCGAAATCCACGAACACCGATTTTACTAGTCGTCGAAGAGTAGGCGTGAGAAGGTGTAAACTTTTTCTCTGAGAACTGCGCGAAAACTTCTATTCCGGCTCGAAACAACGCGATACATTGTTTTAGATCGAAACTAGCAAATATCACGAGCATCGATTTTACAAGTCGTCGAGGAGCCGACGAGAGAAAGGTGTAAACTTTTTGCCTCAGAACTGCGCGAAAACTTGTATTCCGGCTCAAAACAACGAGATACATCGTTTTAGATCGAAACTAGCGAGATTCACGAACATCGATTTTACAAGTCGTCGAAGTGTAGACGAGAGAGAGCTGTAAACTTTTTCTCTCAGAACTGCGGGAAAACTTGTATTCCAGCCCAATACAACGGGATACATCGTTTTAGATCGAAACTACCGAGATTTACGAACTTCGATTTTACAAGTCGTCGGAGAGCTGACGAGAGAAAGGTGTAAACTTTTTCTCTCAGAACTGCGCAAAAACTTGTATTCCGGCTCAAAACAACGAGATAAATCGTTTTAGATAGAAGCTAGCAAAATTTATGAGCATCGATTTTAAAAGTCGTCGAAGAGTAGACGAGAGAAAGGTGTAAACTTTTTCTCTCAGAACAGTGCGAAAACATGAATTCCTGCTGAAAACAACGGGATACATCGTTTTAGATCGAAACTAGCAAAATTCACGAGCATCGAGTTTACAAGTCGTCGAAGAGTAGACGAGAGAAAGGTGTAAACTTTTTCTCTCAGTACTGCGCGAAAACTTGTATTCCTGCTCAAAACAAAGGAATACATCGTTTTAGACCGAAACTAGCAAAATTCACGAGCATCGATAATACAAGTCGTCGAAGAGTAGACGAGAGAAAGGTGTAAACTTTTTCTCTCAGAACTGCGCGAAAACTTGTATTCCGGCTCAAAACAACGGGATACATCGTTTTAGATTGAAACTAGCGAGATTCACGAACGTCGATTTTACAAGTCGTCAAAGAGTAGACGAGAGCTGTAAACGTTTTCTCTCAGAATTGCGGGAAAACTTGTATTCCAGCTGAAAACAACGGGATACATCGTTTTAGATCGAAACTAGCGAGATTCACGAACATCGATTTTACAAGTCGACGAAGAGTAGACGAGACCTGTAAACTTTTTCTCTCAGAACTGGAGGAAAACTTGTATTCCGGCTCAAAACAACGGAATACATCGTTTTAGATCGAAATTAGCGAGATTTACGCAATTAGATTTTGCAAGTCGTCGAAGAGTAGACGAGAGAAAGCTGTAAACTTTTTCTCTCAGAACTGCGCGAAAACTTGTATTCTGGCTCAAAACAACGGGATACATCGTTTTAGATCGAAACTAGCAAAATTCACGAGCATCTATTTTACTAGTCGTCGAAGAGTAGACGAGAGAAAGGTATAAACTTTTTCTCTTAGAACTGCACGAAAACTTGTATTCCGGCTCAAAACAACGGGATACATCGTTTTAGATCGAAACTAGCAAAATTCACGAGCATCGAGTTTACAAGTCGTCGAAGAGTAGACGAGAGAAAGGTGTAAACTTTTTCTCTCAGTACTGCGCGAAAACTTGTATTCCTGCTCAAAACAAAGGGATACATCGTTTTAGACCGAAACTAGCAAAATTCACGAGCATAGATTATACAAGTCGTCGAAGAGTAGACGAGAGAAAGGTGTAAACTTTTTCTCTCAGAACTGCGCGAAAACTTGTATTCCGGCTCAAAACAACGGGATACATCGTTTTAGATTGAAAGTAGCGAGATTTATGCACTTCGATTGTACAAATCGTCGAAGAGTAGACGAGAGAAAGCTGTAAACTTTTTTTCTCAGAACTGCGCGAAAACTTGTTTTCCGGCTCAAAACAATGGGATACATCGTTTTAGATCAAAACTAGCGAGATTTACGAACTTTGATTTTACAAGTCGGCGAAGAGTACACGAGAGAGCAATGTAAACTCTTTCTCTCAGAACTGCACGAAAACTTGAATTCCGGCTGAAAACAACACGATACATCGTTTTAGATCGAAACTAGCGAAATTCACGAACATCGATTTTACTAGTCGTCGAAGAGTAGGCGTGAGAAGGTGTAAACTTTTTCTCTGAGAACTGCGGGAAAACTTGTATTCCGGCTCGAAACAACGGGATACATTGTTTTAGATCGAAACTAGCAAATATCACGAGCATCGATTTTACAAGTCGTCGAGGAGCCGACGAGAGAAAGGTGTAAACTTTTTCTCTCAGAACTGCGCGAAAACTTGTATTCCGGCTCAAAACAACGGGATACAGAGTTTTAGATTGAAAGTAGCGAGATTTATGCACTTCGATTGTACAAATCGTCGAAGAGTAGACGAGAGAAAGCTGTAAACTTTTTCTCTCAGAACTGCGCGAAAACTTGTATTCCGGCTCAAAACAATGGGATACATCGTTTTAGATCAAAACTAGCGAGATTTACGAACTTTGATTTTACAAGTCGGCGAAGAGCACACGAGAGAGCAATGTAAACTCTTTCTCTCAGAACTGCACGAAAACTTGAATTCCGGCTGAAAACAACACGATACATCGTTTTAGATCGAAACTAGCGAAATTCACGAACATCGATTTTACTAGTCGTCGAAGAGTAGGCGTGAGAAGGTGTAAACTTTTTCTCTGAGAACTGCGCGAAAACTTGTATTCCTGCTCAAAACACCGGGATACATCGTTTTAGATTGAAACTAGCGAGATTCACGAACGTCGATTTTACAAGTCGTCAAAGAGTAGACGAGAGCTGTAAACTTTTTCTCTCAGAACTGCGCGCAAACTTGTATTCCGGCTCAAAACAATGAGATACATCGTTTTAGATCGAAACTAGCAAAATTCACGAGCATCGAGTTTACAAGTCGTCGAAGAGTAGACGAGAGAAAGGTGTAAACTTTTTCTCTCAGTACTGCGCGAAAACTTGTATTCCTGCTCAAAACAAAGGGATACATCGTTTTTGATCAAAACAAACGAGATTCACGAACATCGATTTTACTAGTCGTCGAAGAGTAGACGAGAGAAAGGTATAAACTTTTTCTCTCAGAACGGCGCGAAAACTTGTATTCCGGCTAAAAACAACGGGATACATCGTTTTAGACCGAAACTAGCAAAATTCACGAGCATCGATTTTACAAGTCGTCGAAGAGTCGGCGAGAGAAATGTGTAAACTTTTTCTCTCAGAACTGCGCGAAAACTTGAATTCCGGCTGAAAACAACACGATACATCGTTTTAGATCGAAACTAGCGAAATTCACGAACATCGATTTTACTAGTCGTCGAAGAGTAGGCGTGAGAAGGTGTAAACTTTTTCTCTGAGAACTGCGGGAAAACTTGTATTCCGGCTCGAAACAACGGGATACTTGTTTTAGATCGAAACTAGCAAATATCACGAGCATCGATTTTACAAGTCGTCGAGGAGCCGACGAGAGAAAGGTGTAAACTTTTTATCTCAGAACTGCGCGAAAACTTGTATTCCGGCTCAAAACAACGAGATACATCGTTTTAGATCGAAACTAGCGAGATTCACGAACATCGATTTTACAAGTCGTCGAAGTGTAGACGAGAGAGAGCTGTAAACTTTTTCTCTCAGAAGTGCGGGAAAACTTGTATTCCAGCTCAATACAACGGGGTACATCGTTTTAGATCGAAACTACCGAGATTTACGAACTTCGATTTTACAAGTCGTCGGAGAGCTGACGAGAGAAAGGTGTAAACTTTTTCTCTCAGAACAGTGCGAAAACTTGAATTCCGGCTGAAAACAACGGGATACATCGTTTTAGATCGAAACTAGCGAGATTCACGAACATCGATTTTACAAGTCGTCGAAGAGTAGACGAGAGAAAGCTCTAAACTTTTTCTCTCAGAACTGCGCGAAAACTTGTATTCCTGCTCAAAACACCGGGATACATCGTTTTAGATTGAAACTAGCGGGATTCACGAACGTCGATTTTACAAGTCGTCAAAGAGTAGACGAGAGCTGTAAACGTTTTCTCTCAGAATTGCGGGAAAACTTGTATTCCAGCTGAAAACAACGGGATACATCGTTTTAGATCGAAACTAGCGAGATTCACGAACATCGATTTTACAAGTCGTCGAAGAGTAGACGAGACCTGTAAACTTTTTCTCTCAGAACTGGAGGAAAACTTGTATTCCGGCTCAAAACAACGGAATACATCGTTTTAGATCGAAACTAGCGAGATTTACGCAATTAGATTTTGCAAGTCGTCGAAGAGTAGACGAGAGAAAGCTGTAAACTTTTTCTCTCAGAACTGCGCGAAAACTTGTATTCTGGCTCAAAACAACGGGATACATCGTTTTAGATCGAAACTAGCAAAATTCACGAGCATCGATTTTACTAGTCGTCGAAGAGTAGACGAGAGAAAGGTATAAACTTTTTCTCTTAGAACTGCACGAAAACTTGTATTCCGGCTCAAAACAACGGGATACATCGTTTTAGATCGAAACTAGCAAAATTCACGAGCATCGAGTTTACAAGTCGTCGAAGAGTAGACGAGAGAAAGGTGTAAACGTTTTCTCTCAGTACTGCGCGAAAACTTGTATTCCTGCTCAAAACAAAGGGATACATCGTTTTAGACCGAAACTAGCAAAATTCACGAGCATCGATTTTACAAGTCGTCGAAGAGTAGACGAGAGAAAGGTGTAAACTTTTTCTCTCAGAACTGCGCGAAAACTTGTATTCCGGCTCAAAACAACGGGATACATCGTTTTAGATTGAAAGTAGCGAGATTTATGCACTTCGATTGTACAAATCGTCGAAGAGTAGACGAGAGAAAGCTGTAAACTTTTTCTCTCAGAACTGCGCGAAAACTTGTATTCCGGCTCAAAACAATGGGATACATCGTTTTAGGTCAAAACTAGCGAGATTCACGAACATCGATTTTACAAGTCGACGAAGAGTAGACGAGACCTGTAAACTTTTTTTCTCAGAACTGGAGGAAAACTTGTATTCCGGCTCAAAACAACGGAATACATCGTTTTAGATCGAAACTAGCGAGATTTACGCAATTAGATTTTACAAGTCGTCGAAGAGTAGACGAGAGAAAGCTGTAAACTTTTTCTCTCAAAACTGCGCGCAAACTTGTATTCCGGCTCAAAACAACGAGATACATCGTTTTAGATCGAAACTAGCAAAATTCACGAGCATCGAGTTTACAAGTCGTCGAAGAGTAGACGAGAGAAAGGTGTAAACTTTTTCTCTCAGTACTGCGCGAAAACTTGTATTCCTGCTCAAAACAAAGGGATACATCGTTTTTGATCAAAACAAACGAGATTCACGAACATCGATTTTACTAGTCGTCGAAGAGTAGACGAGAGAAAGGTATAAACTTTTTCTCTCAGAACGGCGCGAAAACTTGTATTCCGGCTAAAAACAACGGGATACATCGTTTTAGACCGAAACTAGCAAAATTCACGAGCATCGATTTTACAAGTCGTCGAAGAGTCGACGAGAGAAATGTGTAAACTTTTTCTCTCAGAACTGCGCGAAAACTTGAATTCCGGCTGAAAACAACACGATACATCGTTTTAGATCGAAACTAGCGAAATTCACGAACATCGATTTTACTAGTCGTCGAAGAGTAGGCGTGAGAAGGTGTAAACTTTTTCTCTGAGAACTGCGGGAAAACTTGTATTCCGGCTCGAAACAACGGGATACTTGTTTTAGATCGAAACTAGCAAATATCACGAGCATCGATTTTACAAGTCGTCGAGGAGCCGACGAGAGAAAGGTGTAAACTTTTTATCTCAGAACTGCGCGAAAACTTGTATTCCGGCTCAAAACAACGAGATACATCGTTTTAGATCGAAACTAGCGAGATTCACGAACATCGATTTTACAAGTCGTCGAAGTGTAGACGAGAGAGAGCTGTAAACTTTTTCTCTCAGAAGTGCGGGAAAACTTGTATTCCAGCCCAATACAACGGGGTACATCGTTTTAGATCGAAACTACCGAGATTTACGAACTTCGATTTTACAAGTCGTCGGAGAGCTGACGAGAGAAAGGTGTAAACTTTTTCTCGCAGAACAGTGCGAAAACTTGAATTCCGGCTGAAAACAACGGGATACATCGTTTTAGATCGAAACTAGCGAGATTCACGAACATCGATTTTACAAGTCGTCGAAGAGTAGACGAGAGAAAGCTCTAAACTTTTTCTCTCAGAACTGCGCGAAAACTTGTATTCCTGCTCAAAACACCGGGATACATCGTTTTAGATTGAAACTAGCGGGATTCACGAACGTCGATTTTACAAGTCGTCAAAGAGTAGACGAGAGCCGTAAACGTTTTCTCTCAGAATTGCGGGAAAACTTGTATTCCAGCTGAAAACAACGGGATACATCGTTTTAGATCGAAACTAGCAGGATTCACGAACATCGATTTTACAAGTCGTCGAAGAGTAGACGAGACCTGTAAACTTTTTCTCTCAGAACTGGAGGAAGACTTGTATTCCGGCTCAAAACAACGGAATACATCGTTTTAGATCGAAACTAGCGAGATTTATGCAATTAGATTTTGCAAGTCGTCGAAGAGTAGACGAGAGAAAGCTGTAAACTTTTTCTCTCAGAACTGCGCGAAAACTTGTATTCTGGCTCAAAACAACGGGATACATCGTTTTAGATCGAAACTAGCAAAATTCACGAGCATCGATTTTACAAGTCGTCGAAGAGTAGACGAGAGAAAGGTGTAAACTTTTTCTCTCAGAACTGCGCGAAAACTTGTATTCCGGCTCAAAACAACGGGATACATCGTTTTAGATCGAAAGTAGCGAGATTTATGCACTTCGATTTTACAAATCGTCGAAAAGTAGACGAGAGAAAGCTGTAAACTTTTTCTCTCAGAACTGCGCGAAAACTTGTATTCCGGCTCAAAACAATGGGATACATCGTTTTAGATCAAAACTAGCGAGATTTACGAACTTTGATTTTACAAGTCGGCGAAGAGTACACGAGAGAGCACTGTAAACTCTTTCCCTCAGAACTGCACGAAAACTTGAATTCCGGCTGAAAACAACACGATACATCGTTTTAGATCGAAACTAGCGAAATTTACGAACATTGATTTTACTAGTCATCGAAGAGTAGGCGTGAGGAGGTGTAAACTTTTTCTCTGAGAACTGCGCGAAAACTTGTATTCCGGCTCGAAACAACGGGATACATTGTTTTAGATCGAAACTAGCAAATATCACGAGCATCGATTTTACAAGTCGTCGAGGAGCCGACGAGAGAAAGGTGTAAACTTTTTATTTCAGAACTGCGCGAAAACTTGTATTCCGGCTCAAAACAACGAGATACATCGTTTTAGATCGAAACTAGCGAGATTCACGAACATCCATTTTACAAGTCGTCGAAGTGTAGACGAGAGAAAGGTGTAAACTTTTTCTCTCAGAACTGCGCGAAAACTTGTATTCCGGCTAGAAACAACGGGATACATTGTTTTATATCGAAACTAGCAAATATCACGAGCATTGATTTTACAAGTCGTCGAAGAGTAGGCGTGAGAAGGTGCAAACTTTTTCTCTGAGAACTGCGCGAAAACTTGTATTCCGGCTCGAAACAACGGGATACATTGTTTTAGATCGAAACTAGCAAATATCACGAGCATCGATTTTGCAAGTCGTCGAGGAGCCGACTAGAGAAAGGTGTAAACTTTTTCTCTCAGAACTGCGCGAAAACTTGTATTCCGGCTCAAAACAACGAGATAAATCGTTTTAGATAGAAGCTAGCAAAATTCACGAGCATCGATTTTGCAAGTCTTTGAAGAGTAGACGAGAGAAAGGTGTAAACGTTTTCTCTCAGAACAGTGCGAAAACTTGAAATCCGGCTGAAAACAACGGGATACATCGTTGTAGATCGAAACTAGCGAGATTCACGAACATCGATTTTACAAGTCGTCGAAGAGTAGACGAGAGAAAGCTCTAAACTTTTTCTCTCAGAACTGCGCGAAAACTTGTATTCCGGCTCCAAACACCGGGATACATCGTTTTAGTTTGAAACTAGCGAGATTCACGAACATCGATTTTACAAGTCGTCAAAGAGTAGACGAGAGCTGTAAACTTTTTCTCTCAGAACTGCGGGAAAACTTGTATTCCACCTCAAAACAACAGGATACATCGTTTTAGATCGAAACTAGCGAGATTCACGAACATCGATTTTACAAGTCGTCGAAGAGTAGACGAGACCTGTAAACTTTTTCTCTCAGAACATGAAGAAAACTTGTATTCCGGCTCAAAACAACGGAATACATCGTTTTAGATCGAAACTGACGAGATTTACGCAATTAGAATTTACAAGTCGTCGAAGAGTAGACGAGAGAAAGCTGTAAACTCTTTCTCTCATTGAACTGCGCGAAAACTTGTTTTCCGGCTCAAAACAACGAGATACATCGTTTTAGATCGAAACTAGCGAAATTCACGAGAATCGATTTTACAAGTCGTCGAAGAGTAGACGAGAGAAAGGTGTAAACTTTTTCTCTCAGAACTGCGCGAAAACTTGTATTCCGGCACAAAACAACGGGATACATCGTTTTAGACCGAAAATAGCAAAATTCACGAGCATCGATTTTACAAGTCGTCGAAGAGTAGACGAGAGAAAAGTGTAAACTTTTTATCTCAGAACTGCGCGAAAACTTGTATTCCGGCTCAAAACAACGGGATACATCGTTTTAGATCGAAATAAGCTAGATTCACGAACATCGATTTCACTAGTCGTCGAAGAGTAGACGAGAGAAAGGTATAAACTTTTTCTCTCAGAACTGCGCGAAAACTTGTATTCCGGCTCAAAACAACGGGGTACATCGTTTTAGACCGAAAATAGCAAAATTCACGAGCATCGATTTTACAAGTCGTCGAAGAGTAGACGAGAGAAAAGTGTAAACTTTTTATCTCAGAACTGCGCGAAAACTTGTATTGCGGCTCAAAACAACGGGATACATCGTTTTAGATCGAAAGTTGCGAGATTTATGAACTTCGATTTTACAAATCGTCGAAGAGTAGACGAGAGAAAGCTGTAAACTTTTTCTCTCAGAACTGCGCGAAAACTTGTATTCCGGCTCAAAACAATGGGATACATCGTTTTAGATCAAAACTAGCGAGATTTACGAACTTTGGTTTTACAAGTCGGCGAAGAGTACACGAGAGAGCACTGTAAACTTTTTCTCTCAGAACTGCACGAAAACTTGAATTCCGGCTGAAAACAACACGATACATCGTTTTAGATCGAAACTAGCGAAATTCACGAACATCGATTTTACTAGTCGTCGAAGAGTAGGCGTGACAAGGTGTAAACTTTTTCTCTGAGAACTGCGCGAAAACTTGTATTCCGGCTCGAAACAATCGGATACATCGTTTTAGATCGAAACTAGCTAAATATCACGAGCATGGATTTTACAAGTCGTCGAAGAGCCGACGAGAGAAAGGTGTAAACTTTTTCTCTCAGAACTGCGCGAAAGCTTGTATTCCGGCTCAAAACAACGAGATACATCGTTTTAGATCGAAACTAGCGAGATTCACGAACATCGATTTTACAAGTCGTCGAAGAGCCGACGAGAGAAAGGTGTAAACTTTTTCTCTCAGAACTGCGCGAAAACTTGTATTCCGGCTCAAAACAACGGGATACATCGTTTTAGATCGAAAGTAGCGAGATTTATGCACTTCGATTTTACAAATCGTCGAAAAGTAGACGAGAGAAAGCTGTAAACTTTTTCTCTCAGAACTGCGCGAAAACTTGTATTCCGGCTCAAAACAATGGGATACATCGTTTTAGATCAAAACTAGCGAGATTTACGAACTTTGATTTTACAAGTCGGCGAAGAGTACACGAGAGAGCACTGTAAACTCTTTCCCTCAGAACTGCACGAAAACTTGAATTCCGGCTGAAAACAACACGATACATCGTTTTAGATCGAAACTAGCGAAATTTACGAACATTGATTTTGCTAGTCATCGAAGAGTAGGCGTGAGGAGGTGTAAACTTTTTCTCTGAGAACTGCGCGAAAACTTGTATTCCGGCTCGAAACAACGGGATACATTGTTTTAGATCGAAACTAGCAAATATCACGAGCATCGATTTTACAAGTCGTCGAGGAGCCGACGAGAGAAAGGTGTAAACTTTTTATTTCAGAACTGCGCGAAAACTTGTATTCCGGCTCAAAACAACGAGATACATCGTTTTAGATCGAAACTAGCGAGATTCACGAACATCCATTTTACAAGTCGTCGAAGTGTAGACGAGAGAAAGGTGTAAACTTTTTCTCTCAGAACTGCGCGAAAACTTGTATTCCGGCTAGAAACAACGGGATACATTGTTTTATATCGAAACTAGCAAATATCACGAGCATTGATTTTACAAGTCGTCGAAGAGTAGGCGTGAGAAGGTGCAAACTTTTTCTCTGAGAACTGCGCGAAAACTTGTATTCCGGCTCGAAACAACGGGATACATTGTTTTAGATCGAAACTAGCAAATATCACGAGCATCGATTTTGCAAGTCGTCGAGGAGCCGACTAGAGAAAGGTGTAAACTTTTTCTCTCAGAACTGCGCGAAAACTTGTATTCCGGCTCAAAACAACGAGATAAATCGTTTTAGATAGAAGCTAGCAAAATTCACGAGCATCGATTTTGCAAGTCTTTGAAGAGTAGACGAGAGAAAGGTGTAAACGTTTTCTCTCAGAACAGTGCGAAAACTTGAAATCCGGCTGAAAACAACGGGATACATCGTTGTAGATCGAAACTAGCGAGATTCACGAACATCGATTTTACAAGTCGTCGAAGAGTAGACGAGAGAAAGCTCTAAACTTTTTCTCTCAGAACTGCGCGAAAACTTGTATTCCGGCTCCAAACACCGGGATACATCGTTTTAGTTTGAAACTAGCGAGATTCACGAACATCGATTTTACAAGTCGTCAAAGAGTAGACGAGAGCTGTAAACTTTTTCTCTCAGAACTGCGGGAAAACTTGTATTCCACCTCAAAACAACAGGATACATCGTTTTAGATCGAAACTAGCGAGATTCACGAACATCGATTTTACAAGTCGTCGAAGAGTAGACGAGACCTGTAAACTTTTTCTCTCAGAACATGAAGAAAACTTGTATTCCGGCTCAAAACAACGGAATACATCGTTTTAGATCGAAACTGACGAGATTTACGCAATTAGAATTTACAAGTCGTCGAAGAGTAGACGAGAGAAAGCTGTAAACTCTTTCTCTCATTGAACTGCGCGAAAACTTGTTTTCCGGCTCAAAACAACGAGATACATCGTTTTAGATCGAAACTAGCGAAATTCACGAGAATCGATTTTACAAGTCGTCGAAGAGTAGACGAGAGAAAGGTGTAAACTTTTTCTCTCAGAACTGCGCGAAAACTTGTATTCCGGCACAAAACAACGGGATACATCGTTTTAGACCGAAAATAGCAAAATTCACGAGCATCGATTTTACAAGTCGTCGAAGAGTAGACGAGAGAAAAGTGTAAACTTTTTATCTCAGAACTGCGCGAAAACTTGTATTCCGGCTCAAAACAACGGGATACATCGTTTTAGATCGAAATAAGCTAGATTCACGAACATCGATTTCACTAGTCGTCGAAGAGTAGACGAGAGAAAGGTATAAACTTTTTCTCTCAGAACTGCGCGAAAACTTGTATTCCGGCTCAAAACAACGGGATACATCGTTTTAGACCGAAAATAGCAAAATTCACGAGCATCGATTTTACAAGTCGTCGAAGAGTAGACGAGAGAAAAGTGTAAACTTTTTATCTCAGAACTGCGCGAAAACTTGTATTGCGGCTCAAAACAACGGGATACATCGTTTTAGATCGAAAGTTGCGAGATTTATGAACTTCGATTTTACAAATCGTCGAAGAGTAGACGAGAGAAAGCTGTAAACTTTTTCTCTCAGAACTGCGCGAAAACTTGTATTCCGGCTCAAAACAATGGGATACATCGTTTTAGATCAAAACTAGCGAGATTTACGAACTTTGGTTTTACAAGTCGGCGAAGAGTACACGAGAGAGCACTGTAAACTTTTTATCTCAGAACTGCACGAAAAATTGAATTCCGGCTGAAAACAACACGATACATCGTTTTAGATCGAAACTAGCGAAATTCACGAACATCGATTTTACTAGTCGTCGAAGAGTAGGCGTGAGAAGGTGTAAACTTTTACTATGAGAACTGCGCGAAAACTTGTATTCCGGCTCGAAACAATCGGATACATTGTTTTAGATCGAAACTAGTAAATATCACGAGCATGGATTTTACAAGTCGTCGAAGAGCCGACGAGAGAAAGGTGTAAACTTTTTATCTCAGAACTGCGCGAAAGCTTGTATTCCGGCTCAAAACAACGAGATACATCGTTTTAGATCGAAACTAGCGAGATTCACGAACATCGATTTTACAAGTCGTCGAAGTGTAGACGCGAGAGAGCTGTAAACTTTTCCACTCAGAACTGCGGGAAAACTTGTATTCCAGCCCAATACAACGGGATACATCGTTTTAGATTGAAACTACCGAGATTTACAGAACTTTGATTTTACAAGTCGTCGAAGTGCAGACGAGAGAAAGGCGTAAACTTTTTCTCTCAGAACTGCGCGTAAACTTGTATTCCGGCTCAAAATAACGGGATACATCGTTTTAGATCGAAACTAGCAAAATTCACGAGCATCGATTTTACTAATCGTCGAAGAGTAGACGAGAGAAAGGTATAAACGTTTTCTCTTAGAACTGCACGAAAACTTGTATTCCGGCTCAAAACAACGGGATACATCGTTTTTGATCGAAACTAGCAAAATTCACGAGCATCGAGTTTACAAGTCGTCGAAGAGTAGACGAGAGAAAGGTGTAAACTTTTTCTCTCAGAACTGCGCGAAAACTTGTATTCCGGCTCGAAACAACGGGATACATTGTTTTAGATCGAAACTAGCAAATATCACGAGCATCGATTTTACAAGTCGTCGAGGAGTAGGCGTGAGAAGGTGCAAACTTTTTCTCTGAGAACTGCGCGAAAACTTGTATTCCGGCTCGAAACAACGGGATACATTGTTTTAGATCGAAACTAGCAAATATCTCGAGCATCGATTTTGCAAGTCGTCGAGGAGCCGACGAGAGAAAGGTGTAAACTTTTTATCTCAGAACTGCGCGAAAACTTGTATTCCGGCTCAAAACAACGGGATACATCGTTTTAGATTGAAAGTAGCGAGATTTATGCACTTCGATTGTACAAATCGTCGAAGAGTAGACGAGAGAAAGCTGTAAACTTTTTCTCTCAGAACTGCGCGAAAACTTGTATTCCGGCTCAAAACAATGGGATACATCGTTTTAGGTCAAAACTAGCGAGATTCACGAACATCGATTTTACAAGTCGACGAAGAGTAAACGAGACCTGTAAACTTTTTTTCTCAGAACTGGAGGAAAACTTGTATTCCGGCTCAAAACAACGGAATACATCGTTTTAGATCGAAACTAGCGAGATTTACGCAATTAGATTTTACAAGTCGTCGAAGAGTAGACGAGAGAAAGCTGTAAACTTTTTCTCTCAAAACTGCGCGCAAACTTGTATTCCGGCTCAAAACAACGAGATACATCGTTTTAGATCGAAACTAGCAAAATTCACGAGCATCGAGTTTACAAGTCGTCGAAGAGTAGACGAGAGAAAGGTGTAAACTTTTTCTCTCAGTACTGCGCGAAAACTTGTATTGCTGCTCAAAACAAAGGGATACATCGTTTTTGATCAAAACAAACGAGATTCACGAACATCGATTTTACTAGTCGTCGAAGAGTAGACGAGAGAAAGGTATAAACTTTTTCTCTCAGAACGGCGCGAAAACTTGTATTCCGGCTAAAAACAACGGGATACATCGTTTTAGACCGAAACTAGCAAAATTCACGAGCATCGATTTTACAAGTCGTCGAAGAGTCGACGAGAGAAATGTGTAAACTTTTTCTCTCAGAACTGCGCGAAAACTTGAATTCCGGCTGAAAACAACACGATACATCGTTTTAGATCGAAACTAGCGAAATTCACGAACATCGATTTTACTAGTCGTCGAAGAGTAGGCGTGAGAAGGTGTAAACTTTTTCTCTGAGAACTGCGGGAAAACTTGTATTCCGGCTCGAAACAACGGGATACTTGTTTTAGATCGAAACTAGCAAATATCACGAGCATCGATTTTACAAGTCGTCGAGGAGCCGACGAGAGAAAGGTGTAAACTTTTTATCTCAGAACTGCGCGAAAACTTGTATTCCGGCTCAAAACAACGAGATACATCGTTTTAGATCGAAACTAGCGAGATTCACGAACATCGATTTTACAAGTCGTCGAAGTGTAGACGAGAGAGAGCTGTAAACTTTTTCTCTCAGAAGTGCGGGAAAACTTGTATTCCAGCCCAATACAACGGGGTACATCGTTTTAGATCGAAACTACCGAGATTTACGAACTTCGATTTTACAAGTCGTCGGAGAGCTGACGAGAGAAAGGTGTAAACTTTTTCTCTCAGAACAGTGCGAAAACTTGAATTCCGGCTGAAAACAACGGGATACATCGTTTTAGATCGAAACTAGCGAGATTCACGAACATCGATTTTACAAGTCGTCGAAGAGTAGACGAGAGAAAGCTCTAAACTTTTTCTCTCAGAACTGCGCGAAAACTTGTATTCCTGCTCAAAACACCGGGATACATCGTTTTAGATTGAAACTAGCGGGATTCACGAACGTCGATTTTACAAGTCGTCGAAGAGTAGACGAGACCTGTAAACTTTTTCTCTCAGAACTGGAGGAAGACTTGTACTCCGGCTCAAAACAACGGAATACATCGTTTTAGATCGAAACTAGCGAGATTTATGCAATTAGATTTTGCAAGTCATCGAAGAGTAGACGAGAGAAAGCTGTAAACTTTTTCTCTCAGAACTGCGCGAAAACTTGTATTCTGGCTCAAAACAACGGGATACATCGTTTTAGATCGAAACTAGCAAAATTCACGAGCATCGATTTTACAAGTCGTCGAAGAGTAGACGAGAGAAAGGTGTAAACTTTTTCTCTCAGAACTGCGCGAAAACTTGTATTCCGGCTCAAAACAACGGGATACATCGTTTTAGATCGAAAGTAGCGAGATTTATGCACTTCGATTTTACAAATCGTCGAAAAGTAGACGAGAGAAAGCTGTAAACTTTTTCTCTCAGAACTGCGCGAAAACTTGTATTCCGGCTCAAAACAATGGGATACATCGTTTTAGATCAAAACTAGCGAGATTTACGAACTTTGATTTTACAAGTCGGCGAAGAGTACACGAGAGAGCACTGTAAACTCTTTCCCTCAGAACTGCACGAAAACTTGAATTCCGGCTGAAAACAACACGATACATCGTTTTAGATCGAAACTAGCGAAATTTACGAACATTGATTTTACTAGTCATCGAAGAGTAGGCGTGAGGAGGTGTAAACTTTTTCTCTGAGAACTGCGCGAAAACTTGTATTCCGGCTCGAAACAACGGGATACATTGTTTTAGATCGAAACTAGCAAATATCACGAGCATCGATTTTACAAGTCGTCGAGGAGCCGACGAGAGAAAGGTGTAAACTTTTTATTTCAGAACTGCGCGAAAACTTGTATTCCGGCTCAAAACAACGAGATACATCGTTTTAGATCGAAACTAGCGAGATTCACGAACATCCATTTTACAAGTCGTCGAAGTGTAGACGAGAGAAAGGTGTAAACTTTTTCTCTCAGAACTGCGCGAAAACTTGTATTCCGGCTAGAAACAACGGGATACATTGTTTTATATCGAAACTAGCAAATATCACGAGCATTGATTTTACAAGTCGTCGAAGAGTAGGCGTGAGAAGGTGCAAACTTTTTCTCTCAGAACTGCGCGAAAACTTGTATTCCGGCTCAAAACAACGAGATAAATCGTTTTAGATAGAAGCTAGCAAAATTCACGAGCATCGATTTTGCAAGTCTTTGAAGAGTAGACGAGAGAAAGGTGTAAACGTTTTCTCTCAGAACAGTGCGAAAACTTGAAATCCGGCTGAAAACAACGGGATACATCGTTGTAGATCGAAACTAGCGAGATTCATGAACATCGATTTTACAAGTCGTCGAAGAGTAGACGAGAGAAAGCTCTAAACTTTTTCTCTCAGAACTGCGCGAAAACTTGTATTCCGGCTCCAAACACCGGGATACATCGTTTTAGATTGAAACTAGCGAGATTCACGAACATCGATTTTACAAGTCGTCAAAGAGTAGACGAGAGCTGTAAACTTTTTCTCTCAGAACTGCGGGAAAACTTGTATTCCAGCTCAAAACAACAGGATACATCGTTTTAGATCGAAACTAGCGAGATTCACGAACATCGATTTTACAAGTCGTCGAAGAGTAGACGAGACCTGTAAACTTTTTCTCTCAGAACATGAAGAAAACTTGTATTCCGGCTCAAAACAACGGAATACATCGTTTTAGATCGAAACTGACGAGATTTACGCAATTAGAATTTACAAGTCGTCGAAGAGTAGACGAGAGAAAGCTGTAAACTCTTTCTCTCATTGAACTGCGCGAAAACTTGTTTTCCGGCTCAAAACAACGAGATACATCGTTTTAGATCGAAACTAGCGAAATTCACGAGAATCGATTTTACAAGTCGTCGAAGAGTAGACGAGAGAAAGGTGTAAACTTTTTCTCTCAGAACTGCGCGAAAACTTGTATTCCGGCACAAAACAACGGGATACATCGTTTTAGACCGAAAATAGCAAAATTCACGAGCATCGATTTTACAAGTCGTCGAAGAGTAGACGAGAGAAAAGTGTAAACTTTTTATCTCAGAACTGCGCGAAAACTTGTATTCCGGCTCAAAACAACGGGATACATCGTTTTAGATTGAAATAAGCTAGATTCACGAACATCGATTTCACTAGTCGTCGAAGAGTAGACGAGAGAAAGGTATAAACTTTTTCTCTCAGAACTGCGCGAAAACTTGTATTCCGGCTCAAAACAACGGGATACATCGTTTTAGACCGAAAATAGCAAAATTCACGAGCATCGATTTTACAAGTCGTCGAAGAGTAGACGAGAGAAAAGTGTAAACTTTTTCTCTCAGAACTGCGCGAAAACTTGTATTCCGGCTCAAAACAACGGGATACATCGTTTTAGATCGAAACTTGCGAGATTTATGAACTTCGATTTTACAAGTCGTCGAAGAGTAGACGAGAGAAAGCTGTAAACTTTTTCTCTCAGAACTGCGCGAAAACTTGTATTCCGGCTCAAAACAACGGGATACATCGTTTTAGATCGAAACTAGCGAGATTCACGAACTTCGGTTTTACAAGTCGGCGAAGAGTACACGAGAGAGCACTGTAAACTTTTTATCTCAGAACTGCGCGAAAACTTGTATTCCGGCTCAAAACAACGGGAGACATCGTTTTAGATTGAAACTAGCGAGATTCACGAACATCGATTTTACAAGTCGTCGAAGAGTAGACCAGAGAGAGCTGTAAACTTTTTCTCTCAGATCTGCGCGAAAACTTGTATTCCGGCTCAAAATAACGGGATACATAGTTTTAGATCGAAACTAGCTAAATTCACGAGCATCGATTTTACTAGTCGTCGAAGAGTAGACGAGAGAAAGGTATAAACTTTTTCTCTTAGAACTGCACGAAAACTTGTATTCCGGCTCAAAACAACGGGATACATCGTTTTAGATCGAAACTACAAAAATTCACGAGCATCGAGTTTACAAGTCGTTGAAGAGTAGACGAGAGAAAGGTGTAAACTTTTTCTCTCAGAACTGCGCGAAAACTTGTATTCCGGCTCAAAACACCGGGATACATCGTTTTAGATTGAAACTAGCGCGATTCACGAACATCAATTTTACAAGTCGTCAAAGAGTAGACGAGAGCTGTAAACTTTTTCTCTCAGAACTGCGGGAAAACTTGTATTCCAGCCCGAAACAACGGGATACATCGTTTTAGATCGAAACTAGCGAGATTCACGAACATCGATTTTACAAGTCGTCGAAGAGTAGACGAGACCTGTAAACTTTTTCTCTCAGAACTGGAGGAAAACTTGTATTCCGGCTCAAAACAACGGAATACATCGTTTTAGATCGAAACTAGCGAGATTTACGCAATTAGATTTTACAAGTCGTCGAAGAGTAGACGAGAGAAAGGTGTAAACTTTTTCTCTCAGATCTGCGCGAAAACTTGTATTCCGGCTCAAAATAACGGGATACATCGTTTTAGATCGAAACTAGCAAAATTCACGAGCATCGATTTTACTAGTCGTCGAAGAGTAGACGAGAGAAAGGTATAAACTTTTTCTCTTAGAACTGCACGAAATCTTGTATTCCGGCTCAAAAGAACGAGATTCATCGTTTTAGATCGAAACTAGCAAAATTCACGAGCATCAATTTTACAAGTCGTCGAAGAGTAGACGAGAGAAAGTTGTAAACTTTTTCTCTCAGAACTGCGCGAAAACTTGTATTCCGGCTCCAAACAACGGGATACATTGTTTTAGATCGAAACTAGCAAATATCACGAGCATCGATTTTACAAGTCGTCGAAGAGCCGACGAGAGAAAGGTGTAAACTTTTTCTCTCAGAACTGCGCGAAAACATGTATTCCGGCTCAAAACAACGAGATAAATCGTTTAGATAGAAGCTAGCAAAATTCACGAGCATCGATTTTACAAGTCGTCGAAGAGTAGACGATAGAAAGGTGTAAACTTTTTCTCTCAGAACAGTGCGAAAACTTGTATTCCTGCTCAAAACAAAGGGATACATCGTTTTTGATCGAAACAAACGAGATTCACGAACATCGATTTTACTAGTCGTCGAAGAGTAGACGAGAGAAAGGTATAAACGTTTTCTCTCAGAACTGCGCGAAAACTTGTATTCCGGCTAAAAACAACGGGATACATTGTTTTAGATCGAAACTAGCAAATATCACGAGCATCGATTTTACAAGTCGTCGAAGAGCCGACGAGAGAAAGGTGTAAACTTTTTCTCTCAGAACTGCGCGAAAACTTGTATTCCGGCTCAAAATAACGGGATACATCGTTTTAGATCGAAACTAGCAAAATTCACGAGCATCGATTTTACTAGTCGTCGAAGAGTAGACGAGAGAAAGGTATAAACTTTTTCTCTCAGAACTGCGCGAAAACTTGTATTCCGGCTCAAAACACCGGGATACATCGTTTTAGATTGAAACTAGCGAGATTCACGAACATCGATTTTACAAGTCGTCAAAGAGTAGACGAGAGCTGTAAACTTTTTCTCTCAGAACTGCGGGAAAACTTGTATTCCAGCTCAAAACAACAGGATACATCGTTTTAGATCGAAACTAGCGAGATTCACGAACATCGATTTTACAAGTCGTCGAAGAGTAGACGAGACCTGTAAACTTTTTCTCTCAGAACATGAAGAAAACTTGTATTCCGGCTCAAAACAACGGAATACATCGTTTTAGATCGAAACTGACGAGATTTACGCAATTAGAATTTACAAGTCGTCGAAGAGTAGACGAGAGAAAGCTGTAAACTCTTTCTCTCATTGAACTGCGCGAAAACTTGTTTTCCGGCTCAAAACAACGAGATACATCGTTTTAGATCGAAACTAGCGAAATTCACGAGAATCGATTTTACAAGTCGTCGAAGAGTAGACGAGAGAAAGGTGTAAACTTTTTCTCTCAGAACTGCGCGAAAACTTGTATTCCGGCACAAAACAACGGGATACATCGTTTTAGACCGAAAATAGCAAAATTCACGAGCATCGATTTTACAAGTCGTCGAAGAGTAGACGAGAGAAAAGTGTAAACTTTTTATCTCAGAACTGCGCGAAAACTTGTATTCCGGCTCAAAACAACGGGATACATCGTTTTAGATCGAAATAAGCTAGATTCACGAACATCGATTTCACTAGTCGTCGAAGAGTAGACGAGAGAAAGGTATAAACTTTTTCTCTCAGAACTGCGCGAAAACTTGTATTCCGGCTCAAAACAACGGGATACATCGTTTTAGACCGAAAATAGCAAAATTCACGAGCATCGATTTTACAAGTCGTCGAAGAGTAGACGAGAGAAAAGTGTAAACTTTTTATCTCAGAACTGCGCGAAAACTTGTATTGCGGCTCAAAACAACGGGATACATCGTTTTAGATCGAAAGTTGCGAGATTTATGAACTTCGATTTTACAAATCGTCGAAGAGTAGACGAGAGAAAGCTGTAAACTTTTTCTCTCAGAACTGCGCGAAAACTTGTATTCCGGCTCAAAACAATGGGATACATCGTTTTAGATCAAAACTAGCGAGATTTACGAACTTTGGTTTTACAAGTCGGCGAAGAGTACACGAGAGAGCACTGTAAACTTTTTATCTCAGAACTGCACGAAAAATTGAATTCCGGCTGAAAACAACACGATACATCGTTTTAGATCGAAACTAGCGAAATTCACGAACATCGATTTTACTAGTCGTCGAAGAGTAGACGAGAGAAAGCTGTAAACTCTTTCTCTCATTGAACTGCGCGAAAACTTGTTTTCCGGCTCAAAACAACGAGATACATCGTTTTAGATCGAAACTAGCGAAATTCACGAGAATCGATTTTACAAGTCGTCGAAGAGTAGACGAGAGAAAGGTGTAAACTTTTTCTCTCAGAACTGCGCGAAAACTTGTATTCCGGCACAAAACAACGGGATACATCGTTTTAGACCGAAAATAGCAAAATTCACGAGCATCGATTTTACAAGTCGTCGAAGAGTAGACGAGAGAAAAGTGTAAACTTTTTATCTCAGAACTGCGCGAAAACTTGTATTCCGGCTCAAAACAACGGGATACATCGTTTTAGATCGAAACTAGCGAGATTCACGAACATCGATTTTACAAGTCGTCGAAGTGTAGACGCGAGAGAGCTGTAAACTTTTCCACTCAGAACTGCGGGAAAACTTGTATTCCAGCCCAATACAACGGGATACATCGTTTTAGATTGAAACTACCGAGATTTACAGAACTTTGATTTTACAAGTCGTCGGAGTGCAGACGAGAGAAAGGCGTAAACTTTTTCTCTCAGAACTGCGCGTAAACTTGTATTCCGGCTCAAAATAACGGGATACATCGTTTTAGATCGAAACTAGCAAAATTCACGAGCATCGATTTTACTAATCGTCGAAGAGTAGACGAGAGAAAGGTATAAACGTTTTCTCTTAGAACTGCACGAAAACTTGTATTCCGGCTCAAAACAACGGGATACATCGTTTTTGATCGAAACTAGCAAAATTCACGAGCATCGAGTTTACAAGTCGTCGAAGAGTAGACGAGAGAAAGGTGTAAACTTTTTCTCTCAGAACTGCGCGAAAACTTGTATTCCGGCTCGAAACAACGGGATACATTGTTTTAGATCGAAACTAGCAAATATCACGAGCATCGATTTTACAAGTCGTCGAGGAGTAGGCGTGAGAAGGTGCAAACTTTTTCTCTGAGAACTGCGCGAAAACTTGTATTCCGGCTCGAAACAACGGGATACATTGTTTTAGATCGAAACTAGCAAATATCTCGAGCATCGATTTTGCAAGTCGTCGAGGAGCCGACGAGAGAAAGGTGTAAACTTTTTATCTCAGAACTGCGCGAAAACTTGTATTCCGGCTCAGAACAACGAGATACATCGTTTTAGATCGAAACAAGCGAGATTCACGAACATCGATTTTACAAGTTGTCGAAGTGTAGACGAGAGAGAGCTGTAAACTTTTTCTCTCAGAACTGCGGGAAAACTTGTATTCCAGCCCAATACAACGGGATACATCGTTTTAGATCGAAACTACCGAGATTTACGAACTTCGATTTTACAAGTCGTCGAAGAGCAGACGAGAGAAAGGTGTAAACTTTTTCTCTCAGAACTGCGCGAAAACTTGTATTCCGGCTCAAAACAACGAGATAAATCGTTTTAGATAGAAGCTAGCAAAATTAACGAGCATCGATTTTGCAAGTCGTTGAAGAGTAGACGAGAGAAAGCTCTAAACTTTTTCTCTCAGAACTGCGCGAAAACTTGTATTCCGGCTCAAAACACCGGGATACATCGTTTTAGATTGAAACTAGCGAGATTCACGAACATCGATTTTACAAGTCGTCAAAGAGTAGACGAGAGCTGTAAACTTTTTCTCTCAGAACTGGAGGAAAACTTGTATTCCGGCTCAAAACAACGGAATACATCGTTTTAGATCGAAACTAGCGAGATTTACGCAATTAGATTTTACAAGTCGTCGAAGAGTAGACGAGAGAAAGCTGTAAACTTTTTCTCTTAGAACTGCACGAAAACTTGTATTCCGGCTCGAAACAACGGGATACATTGTTTTAGATCGAAACTAGCAAATATCTCGAGCATCGATTTTGCAAGTCGTCGAGGAGCCGACGAGAGAAAGGTGTAAACTTTTTATCTCAGAACTGCGCGAAAACTTGTATTCCGGCTCAAAACAACGGGATACATCGTTTTAGATTGAAAGTAGCGAGATTTATGCACTTCGATTGTACAAATCGTCGAAGAGTAGACGAGAGAAAGCTGTAAACTTTTTCTCTCAGAACTGCGCGAAAACTTGTATTCCGGCTCAAAACAATGGGATACATCGTTTTAGGTCAAAACTAGCGAGATTCACGAACATCGATTTTACAAGTCGACGAAGAGTAAACGAGACCTGTAAACTTTTTTTCTCAGAACTGGAGGAAAACTTGTATTCCGGCTCAAAACAACGGAATACATCGTTTTAGATCGAAACTAGCGAGATTTACGCAATTAGATTTTACAAGTCGTCGAAGAGTAGATGAGAGAAAGCTGTAAACTTTTTCTCTCAAAACTGCGCGCAAACTTGTATTCCGGCTCAAAACAACGAGATACATCGTTTTAGATCGAAACTAGCAAAATTCACGAGCATCGAGTTTACAAGTCGTCGAAGAGTAGACGAGAGAAAGGTGTAAACTTTTTCTCTCAGTACTGCGCGAAAACTTGTATTGCTGCTCAAAACAAAGGGATACATCGTTTTTGATCAAAACAAACGAGATTCACGAACATCGATTTTACTAGTCGTCGAAGAGTAGACGAGAGAAAGGTATAAACTTTTTCTCTCAGAACGGCGCGAAAACTTGTATTCCGGCTAAAAACAACGGGATACATCGTTTTAGACCGAAACTAGCAAAATTCACGAGCATCGATTTTACAAGTCGTCGAAGAGTCGACGAGAGAAATGTGTAAACTTTTTCTCTCAGAACTGCGCGAAAACTTGAATTCCGGCTGAAAACAACACGATACATCGTTTTAGATCGAAACTAGCGAAATTCACGAACATCGATTTTACTAGTCGTCGAAGAGTAGGCGTGAGAAGGTGTAAACTTTTTCTCTGAGAACTGCGGGAAAACTTGTATTCCGGCTCGAAACAACGGGATACTTGTTTTAGATCGAAACTAGCAAATATCACGAGCATCGATTTTACAAGTCGTCGAGGAGCCGACGAGAGAAAGGTGTAAACTTTTTATCTCAGAACTGCGCGAAAACTTGTATTCCGGCTCAAAACAACGAGATACATCGTTTTAGATCGAAACTAGCGAGATTCACGAACATCGATTTTACAAGTCGTCGAAGTGTAGACGAGAGAGAGCTGTAAACTTTTTCTCTCAGAAGTGCGGGAAAACTTGTATTCCAGCCCAATACAACGGGGTACATCGTTTTAGATCGAAACTACCGAGATTTACGAACTTCGATTTTACAAGTCGTCGGAGAGCTGACGAGAGAAAGGTGTAAACTTTTTCTCTCAGAACAGTGCGAAAACTTGAATTCCGGCTGAAAACAACGGGATACATCGTTTTAGATCGAAACTAGCGAGATTCACGAACATCGATTTTACAAGTCGTCGAAGAGTAGACGAGAGAAAGCTCTAAACTTTTTCTCTCAGAACTGCGCGAAAACTTGTATTCCTGCTCAAAACACCGGGATACATCGTTTTAGATTGAAACTAGCGGGATTCACGAACGTCGATTTTACAAGTCGTCAAAGAGTAGACGAGAGCTGTAAACGTTTTCTCTCAGAATTGCGGGAAAACTTGTATTCCAGCTGAAAACAACGGGATACATCGTTTTAGATCGAAACTAGCGAGATTCACGAACATCGATTTTACAAGTCGTCGAAGAGTAGACGAGACCTGTAAACTTTTTCTCTCAGAACTGGAGGAAGACTTGTATTCCGGCTCAAAACAACGGAATACATCGTTTTAGATCGAAACTAGCGAGATTTATGCAATTAGATTTTGCAAGTCATCGAAGAGTAGACGAGAGAAAGCTGTAAACTTTTTCTCTCAGAACTGCGCGAAAACTTGTATTCTGGCTCAAAACAACGGGATACATCGTTTTAGATCGAAACTAGCAAAATTCACGAGCATCGATTTTACAAGTCGTCGAAGAGTAGACGAGAGAAAGGTGTAAACTTTTTCTCTCAGAACTGCGCGAAAACTTGTATTCCGGCTCAAAACAACGGGATACATCGTTTTAGATCGAAAGTAGCGAGATTTATGCACTTCGATTTTACAAATCGTCGAAAAGTAGACGAGAGAAAGCTGTAAACTTTTTCTCTCAGAACTGCGCGAAAACTTGTATTCCGGCTCAAAACAATGGGATACATCGTTTTAGATCAAAACTAGCGAGATTTACGAACTTTGATTTTACAAGTCGGCGAAGAGTACACGAGAGAGCACTGTAAACTCTTTCCCTCAGAACTGCACGAAAACTTGAATTCCGGCTGAAAACAACACGATACATCGTTTTAGATCGAAACTAGCGAAATTTACGAACATTGATTTTACTAGTCATCGAAGAGTAGGCGTGAGGAGGTGTAAACTTTTTCTCTGAGAACTGCGCGAAAACTTGTATTCCGGCTCGAAACAACGGGATACATTGTTTTAGATCGAAACTAGCAAATATCACGAGCATCGATTTTACAAGTCGTCGAGGAGCCGACGAGAGAAAGGTGTAAACTTTTTATTTCAGAACTGCGCGAAAACTTGTATTCCGGCTCAAAACAACGAGATACATCGTTTTAGATCGAAACTAGCGAGATTCACGAACATCCATTTTACAAGTCGTCGAAGTGTAGACGAGAGAAAGGTGTAAACTTTTTCTCTCAGAACTGCGCGAAAACTTGTATTCCGGCTAGAAACAACGGGATACATTGTTTTATATCGAAACTAGCAAATATCACGAGCATTGATTTTACAAGTCGTCGAAGAGTAGGCGTGAGAAGGTGCAAACTTTTTCTCTGAGAACTGCGCGAAAACTTGTATTCCGGCTCGAAACAACGGGATACATTGTTTTAGATCGAAACTAGCAAATATCACGAGCATCGATTTTGCAAGTCGTCGAGGAGCCGACTAGAGAAAGGTGTAAACTTTTTCTCTCAGAACTGCGCGAAAACTTGTATTCCGGCTCAAAACAACGAGATAAATCGTTTTAGATAGAAGCTAGCAAAATTCACGAGCATCGATTTTGCAAGTCTTTGAAGAGTAGACGAGAGAAAGGTGTAAACGTTTTCTCTCAGAACAGTGCGAAAACTTGAAATCCGGCTGAAAACAACGGGATACATCGTTGTAGATCGAAACTAGCGAGATTCACGAACATCGATTTTACAAGTCGTCGAAGAGTAGACGAGAGAAAGCTCTAAACTTTTTCTCTCAGAACTGCGCGAAAACTTGTATTCCGGCTCCAAACACCGGGATACATCGTTTTAGATTGAAACTAGCGAGATTCACGAACATCGATTTTACAAGTCGTGAAAGAGTAGACGAGAGCTGTAAACTTTTTCTCTCAGAACTGCGGGAAAACTTGTATTCCAGCTCAAAACAACAGGATACATCGTTTTAGATCGAAACTAGCGAGATTCACGAACATCGATTTTACAAGTCGTCGAAGAGTAGACGAGACCTGTAAACTTTTTCTCTCAGAACATGAAGAAAACTTGTATTCCGGCTCAAAACAACGGAATACATCGTTTTAGATCGAAACTGACGAGATTTACGCAATTAGAATTTACAAGTCGTCGAAGAGTAGACGAGAGAAAGCTGTAAACTCTTTCTCTCATTGAACTGCGCGAAAACTTGTGTTCCGGCTCAAAACAACGAGATACATCGTTTTAGATCGAAACTAGCGAAATTCACGAGAATCGATTTTACAAGTCGTCGAAGAGTAGACGAGAGAAAGGTGTAAACTTTTTCTCTCAGAACTGCGCGAAAACTTGTATTCCGGCACAAAACAACGGGATACATCGTTTTAGACCGAAAATAGCAAAATTCACGAGCATCGATTTTACAAGTCGTCGAAGAGTAGACGAGAGAAAAGTGTAAACTTTTTATCTCAGAACTGCGCGAAAACTTGTATTCCGGCTCAAAACAACGGGATACATCGTTTTAGATCGAAATAAGCTAGATTCACGAACATCGATTTCACTAGTCGTCGAAGAGTAGACGAGAGAAAGGTATAAACTTTTTCTCTCAGAACTGCGCGAAAACTTGTATTCCGGCTCAAAACAACGGGATACATCGTTTTAGACCGAAAATAGCAAAATTCACGAGCATCGATTTTACAAGTCGTCGAAGAGTAGACGAGAGAAAAGTGTAAAATTTTATCTCAGAACTGCGCGAAAACTTGTATTGCGGCTCAAAACAACGGGATACATCGTTTTAGATCGAAAGTTGCGAGATTTATGAACTTCGATTTTACAAATCGTCGAAGAGTAGACGAGAGAAAGCTGTAAACTTTTTCTCTCAGAACTGCGCGAAAACTTGTATTCCGGCTCAAAACAATGGGATACATCGTTTTAGATCAAAACTAGCGAGATTTACGAACTTTGGTTTTACAAGTCGGCGAAGAGTACACGAGAGAGCACTGTAAACTTTTTATCTCAGAACTGCACGAAAAATTGAATTCCGGCTGAAAACAACACGATACATCGTTTTAGATCGAAACTAGCGAAATTCACGAACATCGATTTTACTAGTCGTCGAAGAGTAGGCGTGAGAAGGTGTAAACTTTTACTATGAGAACTGCGCGAAAACTTGTATTCCGGCTCGAAACAATCGGATACATTGGTTTAGGTCGAAACTAGTAAATATCACGAGCATGGATTTTACAAGTCGTCGAAGAGCCGACGAGAGAAAGGTGTAAACTTTTTATCTCAGAACTGCGCGAAAGCTTGTATTCCGGCTCAAAACAACGAGATACATCGTTTTAGATCGAAACTAGCGAGATTCACGAACATCGATTTTACAAGTCGTCGAAGTGTAGACGCGAGAGAGCTGTAAACTTTTCCACTCAGAACTGCGGGAAAACTTGTATTCCAGCCCAATACAACGGGATACATCGTTTTAGATCGAAACTACCGAGATTTACAGAACTTCGATTTTACAAGTCGTCGAAGTGCAGACGAGAGAAAGGCGTAAACTTTTTCTCTCAGAACTGCGCGAAAACTTGTATTCCGGCTCAAAACAACGAGATAAATCGTTTTAGATAGAAGCTAGCAAAATTAACGAGCATCGATTTTGCAAGTCGTTGAAGAGTAGACGAGAGAAAGCTCTAAACTTTTTCTCTCAGAACTGCGCGAAAACTTGTATTCCGGCTCAAAACACCGGGATACATCGTTTTAGATTGAAACTAGCGAGATTCACGAACATCGATTTTACAAGTCGTCAAAGAGTAGACGAGAGCTGTAAACTTTTTCTCTCAGAACTGGAGGAAAACTTGTATTCCGGCTCAAAACAACGGAATACATCGTTTTAGATCGAAACTAGCGAGATTTACGCAATTAGATTTTACAAGTCGTCGAAGAGTAGACGAGAGAAAGCTGTAAACTTTTTCTCTTAGAACTGCACGAAAACTTGTATTCCGGCTCAAAACAACGGGAAACATCGTATTTGATCGAAACTAGCAAAATTCACGAGCATCGAGTTTACAAGTCGTCGAAGAGTAGACGAGAGAAAGGTGTAAACTTTTTCTCTCAGAACTGCGCGAAAACTTGTATTCCTACTCAAAACAACGGGATACATCGTTTTAGATCAAAATAAGCTAGATTCACGAACATCGATTTTACTAGTCGTCGAAGAGTAGACGAGAGAAAGGTATAAACTTTTTCTCTCAGAACTGCGCGAAAACTTGTATTCCGGCTCAAAACAACGGGATGCATCGTTTTAGACCGAAAATAGCAAAATTCACGAGCATCGATTTTACAAGTCGTCGAAGAGTAGACGAGAGAAAAGTGTAAACTTTTTATCTCAGAACTGCGCGAAAACTTGTATTCCGGCTCAAAACAACGCGATACATCGTTTTATATCGAAAGTAGCGAGATTTATGCACTTCGATTTTACAAATCGTCGAAGAGTAGACGAGAGAAAGCTGTAAACTTTTTCTCTCAGAACTGCGCGAAAACTTGTATTCCGGCTCAAAAGAATGGGATACATCGTTTTAGATCAAAACTAGCGAGATTTACGAACTTTGGTTTTACAAGTCGGCGAAGAGTACACGAGAGAGCACTGTAAACTTTTTCTCTCAGAACTGCACGAAAACTTGAATTCCGGCTAAAAACAACACGATACCTCGTTTTAGATCGAAACTAGCGAAATTCACGAACATCGATTTTACTAGTCGTCGAAGAGTAGGCGTGAGAAGGTGTAAACTTTTTCTCTGAGAACTGCGCGAAAACTTGTATTCCGGCTCGAAACAACGAGATACATTGTTTTATATCGAAACTAGCAAATATCACGAGCATCGATTTTACAAGTCGCCGAAGAGCCTACGAGAGAAAGGTGTAAACTTTTTATCTCAGAACTGCGCGAAAACTTGTATTCCCGCTCAAAACAACGAGATACATCGTTTTAGATCGAAACTAGCGAGATTCAAGAACATCGATTTTACAAGTCGTCGAAGTGTAGACGCGAGAGAGCTGTAAACTTTTTCTCTCAGAACAGTGCGAAAACTTGAATTCCGGCTGAAAACAACGGGATACATCATTTTAGATCGAAACTAGCGAGATTCACGAACATCGAGTTTACAAGTCGTCGAAGAGTAGACGAGAGAAAGCTGTAAACTTTTTCTCTCAGAACTGCGCGAAAACTTGTATTCCGGCTCAAAACACCGGGATACATCGTTTTAGATTGAAACTAGCGAGATTCACGAACATCGATTTTGCAAGTCGTCGAAGAGTAGACCAGAGAGAGCTGTAAACTTTTTCTCTCAGAACAGCGGGAAAACTTGTATTCCAGCTCAAAACAACGGGATACATCGTTTTAGATCGAAACTAGCGAGATTCACGAACATCGATTTTACTAGTCGTCGAAGAGTAGACGAGAGAAAGGTATAAACTTTTTCTCTCAGAACTGCGCGAAAACTTGAATTCCGGCTCAAAACACCGGGATACATCGTTTTAGATTGAAACTAGCGAGATTCACGAACATCGATTTTACAAGTCGTCGAAGAGTAGACCAGAGAGAGCTGTAAACTTTTTCTCTCAGAACTGCGGGAATACTTGTATTCCAGCTCAAAACAACGGGATACATCGTTTTAGATCGAAACTAGCGAGATTCACGAACATCGATTTTACTAGTCGTCGAAGAGTAGACGAGAGAAAGGTATAAACTTTTTCTCTCAGAACTGCGCGAACACTTGTATTCCGGCTCAAAACACCGGGATACATCGTTTTAGATTGAAACTAGCGAGATTCACGAACATCGATTTTACAAGTCGGCGAAGAGTAGACCAGAGAGAGCCGTAAACTTTTTCTCTCAGAACTGCGGGAAATTTTGTATTCCAGCTCAAAACAACGGGATACATCGTTTTAGATCGAAATAAGCTAGATTCACGAACATCGATTTTACTAGTCGTCGAAGAGTAGACGAGAGAAAGGTATAAACTTTTTCTCTCAGAACTGAGCGAAAACTTGTATTCCGGCTCAAAACAACGGGATACATCGTTTTAGACCGAAAATAGCAAAATTCACGAGCATCGATTTTACAAGTCGTCGAAGAGTAGACGAGAGAAAAGTGTAAACTTTTTATCTCAGAACTGCGCGAAAACTTGTATTCCGGCTCAAAACAGCGGGATACATCGTTTTAGATCAAAAGTAGCGAGATTTATGCACTTCGATTTTACAAATCGTCGAAGAGTAGACGAGAGAAAGCTGTAAACTTTTTCTCTCAGAACTGCGCGAAAACTTGTATTCCGGCTCAAAACAATGGGATACATCGTTTTAGATCAAAACTAGCGAGATTTACGAACTTTGGTTTTACAAGTCGGCGAAGAGTACACGAGAGAGCACTGTAAACTTCTTCTCTCAGAACTGCACGAAAACTTGAATTCCGGCTGAAAACAACACGATACATCGTTTTAGATCGAAACTAGCGAAATTCACGAACATCGATTTTACTAGTCGTCGAAGAGTAGGCGTGAGAAGGTGTAAACTTTTTCTCTGAAAACTGCGCGAAAACTTGTATTCCGGCTCGAAACAACGGGATACATTGTTTTAGATCGAAACTAGCAAATATCACGAGCATCGATTTTACAAGTCGTCGAAGAGTAGACGAGAGAAGGTGTAAACTTTTTATCTCAGAACTGCGCGAAAACTTGTATTCCGGCTCAAAACAACGAGATACATCGTTTTAGATCGAAACTAGCGAGATTCACGAACATCGATTTTACAAGTCGTCGAAGTGTAGACGCGAGAGAGCTGTAAACTTTTTCTCTGAGAACAGTGCGAAAACTTGAATTCCGGCTGAAAACAACGGGATACATCATTTTAGATCGAAACTAGCGAGATTCACGAACATCGATTTTACAAGTCGTAGAAGAGTAGACGAGAGAAAGCTGTAAACTTTTTCTCTCAGAACTGCGCGAAAACTTGTATTCCGGCTCAAAACACCGGGATACATCGTTTTAGATTGAAAATAGCGAGATTCACGAACATCGATTTTACAAGTCGTCGAAGAGTAGACCAGAGAGAGCTGTAAACTTTTTCTCTCAGAACTGCGCGAAAACTTGTATTCCGGCTCGAAACAACGGGATACATTGTTTTAGATCGAAACTAGGAAATATCACGAGCATCGAGTTTACAAGTCGTCGAAGAGTAGACGAGAGAAAGCTGTAAACTTTTTCTCTCAGAACTGCGCGAAAACTTGTATTCCGGCTCAAAACAACGAGGTACATCGTTTTAGATCGAAACTAGCGAAATTCACGATAATCGATTTTACAAGTCGTCGAAGAGTAGACGAGAGAAAGGTGTAAACTTTTTCTCTCAGAACTGCGCGAAAACTTGTATTCCGGCTCAAAATAACGGGATACATCGTTTTAGATCGGAACTAGCAAAATTCACGAGCATCGATTTTACTAGCTGTCGAAGAGTAGACGAGAGAAAGGTATAAACTTTTTCTCTTAGAACTGCACGAAAACTTGTATTCCGGCTCAAAACAACGGGATACATCGTTTTTGATCGAAACTAGTAAAATTCACGAGCATCGAGTTTACAAGTCGTCGAAGAGTAGACGAGAGAAAGGTGTAAACTTTTTCTCTCAGAACTGCCCGAAAACTTGTATTCCTGCTCAAAACAACGGGATACATCGTTTTAGATCGAAATAAGCTAGATTCACGAACATCGATTTTACTAGTCGTCGAAGAGTAGACGAGAGAAGGTGTAAACTTTTTCTCTCAGAACTGCGCGAAAACTTGTATTCCGGCTCAAAACAACGGGATACATCGTTTTAGACCGAAAATAGCAAAATTCACGAGCATCGATTTTACAAGTCGTCGAAGAGTAGACGAGAGAAAGGTGTAAACTTTTTATCTCAGAACTGCGCGAAAACTTGTATTCCGGCTCAAAACAACGGGATACATCGTTTTAGATCGAAAGTTGCGAGATTTATGCACTACGATTTTACAAATCGTCGAAGAGTAGACGAGAGAAAGCTGTAAACTTTTTCTCTCAGAACTGCGCGAAAACTTGTATTCCGGCTCAAAACAATGGGATACATCGTTTTAGATCAAAACTAGCGAGATTTACGAACTTTGATTTTACAAGTCGGCGAAGAGTACACGAGAGAGCACTGTAAACTTTTTCTCTCAGAACTGCACGAAAACTTGAATTCCGGCTGAAAACAACACGATACATCGTTTTAGATCGAAACTAGCGAAATTCACGAACATCGATTTTACAAGTCGTCGAAGTGTAGACGAGAGAGAGCTGTAAACTTTTTCTCTCAGAACTGCGGGAAAACTTGTATTCCAGCCCAATACAACGGGATACATCGTTTTAGATCGAAACTAGCAAATATCACGAGCATCGATTTTTCAAGTCGTCGAGGAGCCGACGAGAGAAAGGTGTAAACTTTTTATCTCAGAACTGCGCGAAAACTTGTATTCCGGCTCAAAACAACGAGATACATCGTTTTATATCGAAACAAGCGAGATTCACGAACATCGATTTTACAAGTCGTCGAAGTGTAGACGAGAGAGAGCTGTAAACTTTTTCTCTCAGAACTGCGGGAAAACTTGTATTCCAGCCCAATACAACGGGATACATCGTTTTAGATCGAAACTACGAGATTTACGTACTTCGATTTTACAAGTCGTCGAAGAGCCGACGAGAGAAAGGTGTAAACTTTTTATCTCAGAACTGCGCGAAAACTTGTATTCCGGCTCAAAACACCGGGATACATCGTTTTAGATTGAAAATAGCGAGATTCACGAACATCGATTTTACAAGTCGTCGAAGAGTAGACCAGAGAGAGCTGTAAACTTTTTCTCTCAGAACTGCGGGAAAACTTGTATTCCAGCTCAAAACAACGGGTACATCGTTTTAGATCGAAACTAGCGAGATTCACGAACATCGATTTTACTAGTCGTCGAAGAGTAGACGAGAGAAGGTGTAAACTTTTTCTCTCAGAACTGCGCGAAAACTTGTATTCCGGCTCGAAACAACGGGATACATTGTTTTAGATCGAAACTAGGAAATATCACGAGCATCGAGTTTACAAGTCGTCGAAGAGCCGACGAGAGAAAGGTGTAAACTTTTTATCTCAGAACTGCGCGAAAACTTGTATTACGGCTCAAAACAACGAGATACATCGTTTTAGATCGAAACTAGCGAGATTCACGAACATCGATTTTACAAGTCGTCGAAGTGTAGACGAGAGAGAGCTGTAAACGTTTTCTCTCAGAACTGCGGGAAAACTTGTATTCCAGCCCAATACAACGGGATACATCGTTTTAGATCGAAACTAGCAAAATTCACGAGCATCGATTTTACTATTCGTCGAAGAGTAGACGAGAGAAAGGTATAAACTTTTTCTCTTAGAACTGCACGAAAACTTGTATTCCGGCTCACAATAACGGGATACATCGTTTTAGATCGAAACTAGCGAGATTCACGAACATCGATTTTACTAGTCGTCGAAGAGTAGACGAGAGAAAGGTATAAACTTTTTCTCTCAGAACTGCGCGAACACTTGTATTCCGGCTCAAAACACCGGGATACATCGTTTTAGATTGAAACTAGCGAGATTCACGAACATCGATTTTACAAGTCGGCGAAGAGTAGACCAGAGAGAGCCGTAAACTTTTTCTCTCAGAACTGCGGGAAAACTTGTATTCCAGCTCAAAACAACGGGATACATCGTTTTAGATCGAAACTAGCAAATATCACGAGCATCGATTTTACAAGTCGTCGAAGAGTAGACGAGAGAAAGGTGTAAACTTTTTCTCTCAGAACTGCGCGAAAACTTGTATTCCGGCTCAAAACAACGAGATACATCGTTTTAGATCGAAACTAGCGAGATTCACGAACATCGATTTTACAAGTCGTCGAAGTGTAGACGAGAGAGAGCTGTAAACTTTTTCTCTCAGAACTGCGCGAAAACTTGTATTCCGGCTCAAAACAACGGGATACATCGTTTTAGATCGAAACTAGCGAGATTCACGAACATCGATTTTACAAGTCGTCGAAGAGTAGACGAGAGAAAGCTGTAAACTTTTTCTCTCAGAACTGCGCGAAAACTTGTATTCCGGCTCAAAACAACGGGATACATCGTTTTAGATCGAAACTAGCGAGATTCACGAACATCGATTTTACAAGTCGTCGAAGAGTAGACGAGAGAGAGCTGTAAACTTTTTCTCTCAGAACTGCGCGAAAACTTGTATTCCGGCTCAAAACAACCGGGATACATCGTTTTAGATCGAAACTAGCGAAATTCACGAACATCGATTTTACAAGTCGTCGAAGAGTAGACGAGAGAAGCTGTAAACTTTTTCTCTCAGAACTGCGCGAAAACTTGTATTCCGGCTCAAAACAACGGGATACATCGTTTTAGATCGAAACTAGCAAATATCACGAGCATCGATTTTACAAGTCGTCGAAGAGTAGACGAGAGAAAGGTGTAAACTTTTTATCTCAGAACTGCGCGAAAACTTGTATTCCGGCTCAAAACAACGAGATACATCGTTTTAGATCGAAACTAGCGAGATTCACGAACATCGATTTTACAAGTCGTCGAAGTGTAGACGCGAGAGAGCTGTAAACTTTTTCTCTGAGAACAGTGCGAAAACTTGAATTCCGGCTGAAAACAACGGGATACATCATTTTAGATCGAAACTAGCGAGATTCACGAACATCGATTTTACAAGTCGTCGAAGAGTAGACGAGAGAAAGCTGTAAACTTTTTCTCTCAGAACTGCGCGAAAACTTGTATTCCGGCTCAAAACACCGGGATACATCGTTTTAGATTGAAAATAGCGAGATTCACGAACATCGATTTTACAAGTCGTCGAAGAGTAGACCAGAGAGAGCTGTAAACTTTTTCTCTCAGAACTGCGCGAAAACTTGTATTCCGGCTCGAAACAACGGGATACATTGTTTTAGATCGAAACTAGGAAATATCACGAGCATCGAGTTTACAAGTCGTCGAAGAGTAGACGAGAGAAAGCTGTAAACTTTTTCTCTCAGAACTGCGCGAAAACTTGTATTCCGGCTCAAAACAACGAGGTACATCGTTTTAGATCGAAACTAGCGAAATTCACGATAATCGATTTTACAAGTCGTCGAAGAGTAGACGAGAGAAAGGTGTAAACTTTTTCTCTCAGAACTGCGCGAAAACTTGTATTCCGGCTCAAAATAACGGGATACATCGTTTTAGATCGGAACTAGCAAAATTCACGAGCATCGATTTTACTAGCTGTCGAAGAGTAGACGAGAGAAAGGTATAAACTTTTTCTCTTAGAACTGCACGAAAACTTGTATTCCGGCTCAAAACAACGGGATACATCGTTTTTGATCGAAACTAGTAAAATTCACGAGCATCGAGTTTACAAGTCGTCGAAGAGTAGACGAGAGAAAGGTGTAAACTTTTTCTCTCAGAACTGCCCGAAAACTTGTATTCCGGCTCAAAACACCGGGATACATCGTTTTAGATTGAAAATAGCGAGATTCACGAACATCGATTTTACAAGTCGTCGAAGAGTAGACCAGAGAGAGCTGTAAACTTTTTCTCTCAGAACTGCGGGAAAACTTGTATTCCAGCTCAAAACAACGGGATACATCGTTTTAGATCGAAACTAGCAAAATTCACGAGCATCGATTTTACTAGTCGTCGAAGAGTAGACCAGAGAGAGCTGTAAACTTTTTCTCTCAGAACTGCGGGAAAACTTGTATTCCAGCTCAAAACAACAGGATACATCGTTTTAGATCGAAACTAGCGAGATTCACGAACATCGATTTTACTAGTCGTCGAAGAGTAGACGAGAGAAAGGTATAAACTTTTTCTCTCAGAACTGCGCGAAAACTTGTATTCCGGCTCAAAACACCGGGATACATCGTTTTAGATTGAAACTAGCGAGATTCACGAACATCGATTTTACAAGTCGTCGAAGAGTAGACCAGAGAGAGCTGTAAACTTTTTCTCTCAGAACTGCGGGAAAACTTGTATTCGCTCAAAACAACGGGATACATCGTTTTAGATCGAAACTAGCGAGATTCACGAACATCGATTTTACTAGTCGTCGAAGAGTAGACGAGAGAAAGGTATAAACTTTTTCTCTCAGAACTGCGCGAACACTTGTATTCCGGCTCAAAACACCGGGATACATCGTTTTAGATCAGAACTAGCGAGATTTACGAACTTTGGTTTTACAAGTCGGCGAAGAGTACACGAGAGAGCACTGTAAGCTTTTTCTCTCAGAACTGCACGAAAACTTGAATTCCGGCTGAAAACAACACGATACATCGTTTTAGATCGAAACTAGCGAAATTCACGAACATCGATTTTACTAGTCGTCGAAGAGTAGGCGTGAGAAGGTGTAAACTTTTTCTCTGAGAACTGCGCGAAAACTTGTATTCCGGCTCGAAACAACGGGATACATTGTTTTAGATCGAAACTAGCAAATATCACGAACATCGATTTTACAAGTCGTCGAAGTGTAGACGCGAGAGAGCTGTAAACTTTTTCTCTGAGAACAGTGCGAAAACTTGAATTCCGGCTGAAAACAACGGGATACATCGTTTTAGATCGAAACTAGCGAGATTCACGAACATCGATTTTACAAGTCGTCGAAGAGTAGACGAGAGAAAGCTGTAAACTTTTTCTCTCAGAACTGCGCTAAAACTTGTATTCCGGCTCAAAACACCGGGATACATCGTTTTAGATTGAAACTAGCGAGATTCACGAACATCGATTTTACAAGTCGTCGAAGAGTAGACCAGAGAGAGCTGTAAACTTTTTCTCTCAGAACTGCGCGAAAACTTGTATTCCGGCTCGAAACAACGGGATACATTGTTTTAGATCGAAACTAGGAAATATCACGAGCATCGAGTTTACAAGTCGTCGAAGAGTAGACGAGAGAAAGCTGTAAACTTTTTCTCTCAGAACTGCGCGAAAACTTGTATTCCGGCTCAAAACAACGAGATACATCGTTTTAGATCGAAACTAGCGAAATTCACGATAATTGATTTTACAAGTCGTCGAAGAGTAGACGAGAGAAAGGTGTAAACTTTTTCTCTCAGAACTGCGCGAAAACTTGTATTCCGGCTCAAAATAACGGGATACATCGTTTTAGATCGGAACTAGCAAAATTCACGAGCATCGATTTTACTAGCCGTCGAAGAGTAGACGAGAGAAAGGTATAAACTTTTTCTCTTAGAACTGCACGAAAACTTGTATTCCGGCTCAAAACAACGGGATACATCGTTTTTGATCGAAACTAGCAAAATTCACGAGCATCGATTTTACTAGTCGTCGAAGAGTAGACGAGAGAAAGGTATAAACTTTTTCTCTTAGAACTGCGCGAAAACTTGTATTCCGGCTCAAAACACCGGGATACATTGTTTTAGATCGAAACTAGCGAGATTCAAGAACATCGATTTTACAAGTCGTCGAAGTGTAGACGAGAGAGAGATGTAAACGTTTTCTCTCAGAACTGCGGGAAAACTTGTATTCCAGCCCAATACAACGGGATACATCGTTTTAGATCGAAACTAGCAAAATTCACGAGCATCGATTTTACTAGTCGCGAAGAGTAGACCAGAGAGAGCTGTAAACTTTTTCTCTCAGAACTGCACGAAAACTTGAATTCCGGCTGAAAACAACACGATACATCGTTTTAAATCGAAACTAGCGAAATTCACGAACATCGATTTTACTAGTCGTCGAAGAGTAGGCGTGAGAAGGTGTAAACTTTTTCTCTGAGAACTGCGCGAAAACTTGTATTCCGGCTCAAAACAACGGGATACATTGTTTTAGATCGAAACTAGCAAATATCCCGAACATCGATTTTACAAGTCGTCGAAGTGTAGACGCGAGAGAGCTGTAAACTTTTTCTCTGAGAACAGTGCGAAAACTTGAATTCCGGCTGAAAACAACGGGATACATCGTTTTAGATCGAAACTAGCGAGATTCACGAACATCGATTTTACAAGTCGTCGAAGAGTAGACGAGAGAAAGCTGTAAACTTTTTCTCTCAGAACTGCGCTAAAACGTATTCCGGCTCAAAACACCGGGATACATCGTTTTAGATTGAAACTAGCGAGATTCACGAACATCGATTTTACAAGTCGTCGAAGAGTAGACCAGAGAGAGCTGTAAACTTTTTCTCTCAAAACTGCGCGAAAACTTGTATTCCGGCTCGAAACAACGGGATACATTGTTTTAGATCGAAACTAGGAAATATCACGAGCATCGAGTTTACAAGTCGTCGAAGAGTAGACGAGAGAAAGCTGTACACTTTTTCTCTCAGAACTGCGCGAAAACTTGTATTCCGGCTCAAAACAACGAGATACATCGTTTTAGATCGAAACTAGCGAAATTCACGATAATTGATTTTACAAGTCGTCGAAGAGTAGACGAGAGAAAGGTGTAAACTTTTTCTCTCAGAACTGCGCGAAAACTTGTATTCCGGCTCAAAATAACGGGATACATCGTTTTAGATCGGAACTAGCAAAATTCACGAGCATCGATTTTACTAGCCGTCGAAGAGTAGACGAGAGAAAGGTATAAACTTTTTCTCTTAGAACTGCACGAAAACTTGTATTTCGGCTCAAAACAACGGGATACATCGTTTTTGATCGAAACTAGCAAAATTCACGAGCATCGATTTTACTAGTCGTCGAAGAGTAGACGAGAGAAAGGTATAAACTTTTTCTCTTAGAACTGCGCGAAAACTTGTATTCCGGCTCAAAACACCGGGATACATTGTTTTAGATCGAAACTAGCGAGATTCAAGAACATCGATTTTACAAGTCGTCGAAGTGTAGACGAGAGAGAGATGTAAACGTTTTCTCTCAGAACTGCGGGAAAACTTGTATTCCAGCCCAATACAACGGGATACATCGTTTTAGATCGAAACTAGCAAAATTCACGAGCATCGATTTTACTAGTCGCGAAGAGTAGACCAGAGAGAGCTGTAAACTTTTTCTCTCAGAACTGCGGGAAAACTTGTATTCCAGCTCAAAACAACAGGATACATCGTTTTAGATCGAAACTAGCGAGATTCACGAACATCGATTTTACTAGTCGTCGAAGAGTAGACGAGAGAAAGGTATAAACTTTTTCTCTCAGAACTGCGCGAAAACTTGTATTCCGGCTCAAAACACCGGGATACATCGTTTTAGATTGAAACTAGCGAGATTCACGAACATCGATTTTACAAGTCGTCGAAGAGTAGACCAGAGAGAGCTGTAAACTTTTTCTCTCAGAACTGCGGGAAAACTTGTATTCGCTCAAAACAACGGGATACATCGTTTTAGATCGAAACTAGCGAGATTCACGAACATCGATTTTACTAGTCGTCGAAGAGTAGACGAGAGAAAGGTATAAACTTTTTCTCTCAGAACTGCGCGAACACTTGTATTCCGGCTCAAAACACCGGGATACATCGTTTTAGATTGAAACTAGCGAGATTCACGAACATCGATTTTACAAGTCGTCGAAGAGTAGACCAGAGAGAGCTGTAAACGTTTTCTCTCAGAACTGCGGGAAAACTTGTATTCCAGCTCAAAACAACGGGATACATCGTTTTAGATCGAAATAAGCTAGATTCACGAACATCGATTTTACTAGTCGTCGAAGAGTAGACGAGAGAAAGGTATAAACTTTTTCTCTCAGAACTGCGCGAAAACTTGTATTCCGGCTCAAAACAACGGGATACATCGTTTTAGACCGAAAATAGCAAAATTCACGAGCATCGATTTTACAAGTCGTCGAAGAGTAGACGAGAGAAAAGTGTAAACTTTTTATCTCAGAACTGCGCGAAAACTTGTATTCCGGCTCAAAACAACGGGATACATCGTTTTAGATCAAAAGTAGCGAGATTTATGCACTTCGATTTTACAAATCGTCGAAGAGTAGACGAGAGAAAGCTGTAAACTTTTTCTCTCAGAACTGCGCGAAAACTTGTATTCCGGCTCAAAACAATGGGATACATCGTTTTAGATCAGAACTAGCGAGATTTACGAACTTTGGTTTTACAAGTCGGCGAAGAGTACACGAGAGAGCACTGTAAACTTTTTCTCTCAGAACTGCACGAAAACTTGAATTCCGGCTGAAAACAACACGATACATCGTTTTAGATCGAAACTAGCGAAATTCACGAACATCGATTTTACTAGTCGTCGAAGAGTAGGCGTGAGAAGGTGTAAACTTTTTCTCTGAGAACTGCGCGAAAACTTGTATTCCGGCTCGAAACAACGGGATACATTGTTTTAGATCGAAACTAGCAAATATCACGAACATCGACTTTACAAGTCGTCGAAGTGTAGACGCGAGAGAGCTGTAAACTTTTTCTCTGAGAACAGTGCGAAAACTTGAATTCCGGCTTAAAACAACGGGATACATCGTTTTAGATCGAAACTAGCGAGATTCACGAACATCGATTTTACAAGTCGTCGAAGAGTAGACGAGATAAAGCTGTAAACTTTTTCTCTCAGAACTGCGCTAAAACTTGTATTCCGGCTCAAAACACCGGGATACATCGTTTTTGATTGAAACTAGCGAGATTCACGAACATCGATTTTACAAGTCGTCGAAGAGTAGACCAGAGAGAGCTGTAAACTTTTTCTCTCAGAACTGCGCGAAAACTTGTATTCCGGCTCGAAACAACGGGATACATTATTTTAGATCGAAACTAGCGAAATTCACGATAATTGATTTTACAAGTCGTCGAAGAGTAGACGAGAGAAAGGTGTAAACTTTTTCTCTCAGAACTGCGCGAAAACTTGTATTCCGGCTCAAAATAACGGGATACATCGTTTTAGATCGGAACTAGCAAAATTCACGAGCATCGATTTTACTAGCCGTCGAAGAGTAGACGAGAGAAAGGTATAAACTTTTTCTCTCAGAACTGCGCGAAAACTTGTATTCCGGCTCAAAACAACGGGATACATCGTTTTAGACCGAAAATAGCAAAATTCACGAGCATCGATTTTACAAGTCGTCGAAGAGTAGACGAGAGAAAGGTGTAAACTTTTTATCTCAGAACTGCGCGAAAACTTGTATTCCGGCTCAAAACAACGGGATACATCGTTTTAGATCGAAAGTTGCGAGATTTATGCACTTCGATTTTACAAATCGTCGAAGAGTAGACGAGAGAAAGCTGTAAACTTTTTCTCTCAGAACTGCACGAAAACTTGTATTCCGGCTCAAAACAATGGGATACATCGTTTTAGATCAAAACTAGCGAGATTTAGGAACTTTGATTTTACAAGTCGGCGAAGAGTACACGAGAGAGCACTGTAAACTTTTTCTCTCAGAACTGCACGAAAACTTGAATTCCGGCTGAAAACAACACGATACATCGTTTTAGATCGAAACTAGCGAAATTCACGAACATCGATTTTACAAGTCGTCGAAGTGTAGACGAGAGAGAGCTGTAAACTTTTTCTCTCAGAACTGCGGGAAAACTTGTATTCCAGCCCAATACAACGGGATACATCGTTTTAGATCGAAACTACCGAGATTTACGCAATTAGATTTTACAAGTCGTCGAAGAGTAGACGAGAGAAAGCTGTAAACTTTTTCTCTCAGAACTGCGCGAAAACTTGTATTCCGGCTCAAAACAACGAGATAAATTGTTTTAGAAAGAAGCTAGCAAAATTTACGAGCATCGATTTTGCAAGTCATTGAAGAGGAGACGAGAGAAAGGTGTAAACGTTTTCTCTCAGAACAGTGCGAAAACTTGAATTCCGGCTGAAAACAACGGGATACATCGTTGTAGATCGAAACTAGCGAGATTCACGAACATCGATTTTACAAGTCGTCGAGGATCCGACGAGAAAAAGGTGTAAACGTTTTATCTCAGAACTGCTCGAAAACTTGTATTCCGGCTCAAAACAACGAGATACATCGTTTTAGATCGAAACAAGCGAGATTCACGAACATCGATTTTACTAGTCGTCGAAGAGTAGACGAGAGAAAGGTATAAACTTTTTCTCTCAGAACTGCGCGAAAACTTGTATTCCGGCTCAAAACAACGGGATACATCGTTTTAGATAGAAGCTAGCAAAATTCACGAGCATCGATTTTGCAAGTCGTTGAAGAGTAGACGAGAGAAAGGTGTAAACGTTTTCTCTCAGAACAGTGCGAAAACTTGAATTCCGGCTGAAAACAACGGGATACCTCGTTGTAGATCGAAACTAGAAAATATCACGAGCATCGAGTTTACAAGTCGTCGAAGAGTAGACGAGAGAAAGCTGTACACTTTTTCTCTCAGAACTGCGCGAAAACTTGTATTCCGGCTCAAAACAACGAGATACATCGTTTTAGATCGAAACTAGCGAAATTCACGATAATTGATTTTACAAGTCGTCGAAGAGTAGACGAGAGAAAGGTGTAAACTTTTTCTCTCAGAACTGCGCGAAAACTTGTATTCCGGCTCAAAATAACGGAATACATCGTTTTAGATCGGAACTAGCAAAATTCACGAGCATCGATTTTACTAGCCGTCGAAGAGTAGACGAGAGAAAGGTATAAACTTTTTCTCTTAGAACTGCACAAAAACTTGTATTCCGGCTCAAAACAACGGGATACATCGTTTTTGATCGAAACTAGCAAAATTCACGAGCATCGAGTTTACAAGTCGTCGAAGAGTAGGCGAGAGAAAGGTGTAAACTTTTTCTCTCAGAACTGCGCGAAAACTTGTATTCCGGCTCAAAACAACGGGATACATCGTTTTAGACCGAAAATAGCAAAATTCACGAGCATCGATTTTACAAGTCGTCGAAGAGTAGACGAGAGAAAGGTGTAAACTTTTTATCTCAGAACTGCGCGAAAACTTGTATTCCGGCTCAAAACAACGGGATACATCGTTTTAGATCGAAAGTTGCGAGATTTATGCACTTCGATTTTACAAATCGTCGAAGAGTAGACGAGAGAAAGCTGTAAACTTTTTCTCTCAGAACTGCACGAAAACTTGTATTCCGGCTCAAAACAATGGGATACATCGTTTTAGATCAAAACTAGCGAGATTTACGAACTTTGATTTTACAAGTCGGCGAAGAGTACACGAGAGAGCACTGTAAACTTTTTCTCTCAGAACTGCACGAAAACTTGAATTCCGGCTGAAAACAACACGATACATCGTTTTAGATCGAAACTAGCGAAATTCACGAACATCGATTTTACAAGTCGTCGAAGTGTAGACGAGAGAGAGCTGTAAACTTTTTCTCTCAGAACTGCGGGAAAACTTGTATTCCAGCCCAATACAACGGGATACATCGTTTTAGATCGAAACTACCGAGATTTACGAACTTCGATTTTACAAGTCGTTGAAGAGCAGACGAGAGAAAGGTGTAAACTTTTTCTCTCAGAACTGCGCGAAAACTTGTATTCCGGCTCAAAACAACGAGATAAATTGTTTTAGATAGAAGCTAGCAAAATTTACGAGCATCGATTTTGCAAGTCGTTGAAGAGTAGACGAGAGAAAGGTGTAAACGTTTTCTCTCAGAACAGTGCGAAAACTTGAATTCCGGCTGAAAACAACGGGATACCTCGTTGTAGATCGAAACTAGCGAGATTCACGAACATCGATTTTACAAGTCGTCGAGGATCCGACGAGAAAAAGGTGTGAACGTTTTATCTCAGAACTGCGCGAAAACTTGTATTCCGGCTCAAAACAACGAGATACATCGTTTTAGATCGAAACAAGCGAGATTCACGAACATCGATTTTACAAGTCGTCGAAGTGTAGACGAGAGAGAGCTGTAAACTTTTTCTCTCAGAACTGCGGCAAAACTTGTATTCCAGCCCAATACAACAGGATACATCGTTTTAGATCGAAACTACCGAGATTTACGAACTTCGATTTTACAAGTCGTCGAAGAGCAGACGAGAGAAAGGTGTAAACTTTTTCTCTCAGAACTGCGCGAAAACTTGTATTCCGGCTCAAAACAACGAGATAAATCGTTTTAGATAGAAGCTAGCAAAATTCACGAGCATCGATTTTGCAAGTCGTTGAAGAGTAGACGAGAGAAAGGTGTAAACGTTTTCTCTCAGAACAGTGCGAAAACTTGAATTCCGGCTGAAAACAACGGGATACCTCGTTGTAGATCGAAACTAGGAAATATCACGAGCATCGAGTTTACAAGTCGTCGAAGAGTAGACGAGAGAAAGCTGTAAACTTTTTCTCTCAGAACTGCGCGAAAACTTGTATTCCAGCTCCAAACAACGGGATACATCGTTTTAGATCGAAACTAGCAAAATTCACGAGCATCAATTTTACAAGTCGTCGAAGAGTAGACGAGAGAAAGGTGTAAACTTTTTCTCTCAGAACTGCGCGAAAACTTGTATTCCGGCTCAAAACAACGAGATAAATTGTTTTAGATAGAAGCTAGCAAAATTTACGAGCATCGATTTTGCAAGTCGTTGAAGAGTAGACGAGAGAAAGGTGTAAACGTTTTCTCTCAGAACAGTGCGAAAACTTGAATTCCGGCTGAAAACAACGGGATACCTCGTTGTAGATCGAAACTAGCGAGATTCACGAACATCGATTTTACAAGTCGTCGAGGATCCGACGAGAAAAAGGTGTGAACGTTTTATCTCAGAACTGCGCGAAAACTTGTATTCCGGCTCAAAACAACGAGATACATCGTTTTAGATCGAAACAAGCGAGATTCACGAACATCGATTTTACAAGTCGTCGAAGTGTAGACGAGAGAGAGCTGTAAACTTTTTCTCTCAGAACTGCGGCAAAACTTGTATTCCAGCCCAATACAACAGGATACATCGTTTTAGATCGAAACTACCGAGATTTACGAACTTCGATTTTACAAGTCGTCGAAGAGCAGACGAGAGAAAGGTGTAAACTTTTTATCTCAGAACTGCGCGAAAACTTGTATTCCGGCTCAAAACAACGAGATAAATCGTTTTAGATAGAAGCTAGCAAAATTCACGAGCATCGATTTTGCAAGTCGTTGAAGAGTAGACGAGAGAAAGGTGTAAACGTTTTCTCTCAGAACAGTGCGAAAACTTGAATTCCGGCTGAAAACAACGGGATACCTCGTTGTAGATCGAAACTAGGAAATATCACGAGCATCGAGTTTACAAGTCGTCGAAGAGTAGACGAGAGAAAGCTATAAACTTTTTCTCTCAGAACTGCGCGAAAACTTGTATTCCGGCTCAAAACAACGAGATACATCGTTTTAGATCGAAACTAGCGAAATTCACGATAATTGATTTTACAAGTCGTCGAAGAGTAGACGAGAGAAAGGTGTAAACTTTTTCTCTCAGAACTGCGCGAAAACTTGTATTCCGGCTCAAAATAACGGGATACATCGTTTTAGATCGGAACTAGCAAAATTCACGAACATCGATTTTACTAGTCGTCGAAGAGTAGACGAGAGAAAGGTATAAACTTTTTCTCTCAGAACTTGGCGAAAACTTGTATTCCGGCTCAAAACAACGGGATACATCGTTTTAGACCGAAAATAGCAAAATTCACGAGCATCGATTTTACAAGTCGTCGAAGAGTTGACGAGAGAAAGGTGTAAACTTTTTATCTCAGAACTGCGCGAAAACTTGTATTCCGGCTCAAAACAACGGGATACATCGTTTTAGATCGAAAGTTGCGAGATTTATGCACTTCGATTTTACAAATCGTCGAAGAGTAGACGAGAGAAAGCTGTAAACTTTTTCTCTCAGAACTGCACGAAAACTTGTATTCCGGCTCAAAACAATGGGATACATCGTTTTAGATCAAAACTAGCGAGATTTACGAACTTTGATTTTACAAGTCGGCGAAGAGTACACGAGAGAGCACTGTAAACTTTTTCTCTCAGAACTGCACGAAAACTTGAATTCCGGCTGAAAACAACACGATACATCGTTTTAGATCGAAACTAGCGAAATTCACGAACATCGATTTTACAAGTCGTCGAAGTGTAGACGAGAGAGAGCTGTAAACTTTTTCTCTCAGAACTGCGGGAAAACTTGTATTCCAGCCCAATACAACGGGATACATCGTTTTAGATCGAAACTACCGAGATTTACGAACTTCGATTTTACAAGTCGTTGAAGAGCAGACGAGAGAAAGGTGTAAACTTTTTCTCTCAGAACTGCGCGAAAACTTGTATTCCGGCTCAAAACAACGAGATAAATTGTTTTAGATAGAAGCTAGCAAAATTTACAAGCATCAATTTTGCAAGTCGTTGAAGAGTAGACGAGAGAAAGGTGTAAACGTTTTCTCTCAGAACAGTGCGAAAACTTGAATTCCGGCTGAAAACAACGGGATACATCGTTGTAGATCGAAACTAGCGAGATTCGCGAACATCGATTTTACAAGTCGTCGAGGATCCGACGAGAAAAAGGTGTAAACGTTTTATCTCAGAACTGCGCGAAAACTTGTATTCCGGCTCAAAACAACGAGATACATCGTTTTAGATCGAAACAAGCGAGATTCACGAACATCGATTTTACAAGTCGTCGAAGTGTAGACGAGAGAGAGCTGTAAACTTTTTGTCTCAGAACTGCGGCAAAACTTGTATTCCAGCCCAATACAACAGGATACATCGTTTTAGATCGAAACTACCGAGATTTACGAACTTCGATTTTACAAGTCGTTGAAGAGTAGACGAGAGAAAGGTGTAAACGTTTTCTCTCAGAACAGTGCGAAAACTTGAATTCCGGCTGAAAACAACGGGATACATCGTTGTAGATCGAAACTAGCGAGATTCACGAACATCGATTTTACAAGTCGTCGATGAGTAGACGAGAGAAAGCTCTAAACTTTTTCTGTCAGAACTGCGCGAAAACTTGTATTCCGGCTCAAAACACCGGGATACATTGTTTTAGATTGAAACTAGCGAGATTCACGAACATCGATTTTACAAGTCGTCAAAGAGTAGACGAGAGCTGTAAACTTTTTCTCTCAGAACTGCGGGAAAACTTGTATTCCAGCTCAAAACAACGGGATACATCGTTTTAGATCGAAACTAGCGAGATTCACGAACATCGATTTTACAAGTCGCCGAAGAGTAGACGAGACCTGTAAACTTTTTCTCTCAGAACTGGAGGAAAACTTGTATTCCGGCTCAAAACAATACATCGTTTTAGATCGAAACTAGCGAGATTTACGCAATTAGATTTTACAAGTCGTCGAAGAGTAGACGAGAGAAAGCTGTAAACTTTTTCTCTCAGAACTGCGCGAAAACTTGTATTCCGGCTCAAAACAACGAGATAAATTGTTTTAGAAAGAAGCTAGCAAAATTTACGAGCATCGATTTTGCAAGTCATTGAAGAGGAGACGAGAGAAAGGTGTAAACGTTTTCTCTCAGAACAGTGCGAAAACTTGAATTCCGGCTGAAAACAACGGGATACATCGTTGTAGATCGAAACTAGCGAGATTCACGAACATCGATTTTACAAGTCGTCGAGGATCCGACGAGAAAAAGGTGTAAACGTTTTATCTCAGAACTGCTCGAAAACTTGTATTCCGGCTCAAAACAACGAGATACATCGTTTTAGATCGAAACAAGCGAGATTCACGAACATCGATTTTACTAGTCGTCGAAGAGTAGACGAGAGAAAGGTATAAACTTTTTCTCTCAGAACTGCGCGAAAACTTGTATTCCGGCTCAAAACAACGGGATACATCGTTTTAGATAGAAGCTAGCAAAATTCACGAGCATCGATTTTGCAAGTCGTTGAAGAGTAGACGAGAGAAAGGTGTAAACGTTTTCTCTCAGAACAGTGCGAAAACTTGAATTCCGGCTGAAAACAACGGGATACCTCGTTGTAGATCGAAACTAGGAAATATCACGAGCATCGAGTTTACAAGTCGTCGAAGAGTAGACGAGAGAAAGCTGTACACTTTTTCTCTCAGAACTGCGCGAAAACTTGTATTCCGGCTCAAAACAACGAGATACATCGTTTTAGATCGAAACTAGCGAAATTCACGATAATTGATTTTACAAGTCGTCGAAGAGTAGACGAGAGAAAGGTGTAAACTTTTTCTCTCAGAACTGCGCGAAAACTTGTATTCCGGCTCAAAATAACGGAATACATCGTTTTAGATCGGAACTAGCAAAATTCACGAGCATCGATTTTACTAGCCGTCGAAGAGTAGACGAGAGAAAGGTATAAACTTTTTCTCTTAGAACTGCACAAAAACTTGTATTCCGGCTCAAAACAACGGGATACATCGTTTTTGATCGAAACTAGCAAAATTCACGAGCATCGAGTTTACAAGTCGTCGAAGAGTAGGCGAGAGAAAGGTGTAAACTTTTTCTCTCAGAACTGCGCGAAAACTTGTATTCCTGCTCAAAACAACGGGATACATCGTTTTAGATCGAAATAAGCTAGATTCACGAACATCGATTTTACTAGTCGTCGAAGAGTAGACGAGAGAAAGGTATAAACTTTTTCTCTCAGAACTGCGCGAAAACTTGTATTCCGGCTCAAAACAACGGGATACATCGTTTTAGACCGAAAATAGCAAAATTCACGAGCATCGATTTTACAAGTCGTCGAAGAGTAGACGAGAGAAAGGTGTAAACTTTTTATCTCAGAACTGCGCGAAAACTTGTATTCCGGCTCAAAACAACGGGATACATCGTTTTAGATCGAAAGTTGCGAGATTTATGCACTTCGATTTTACAAATCGTCGAAGAGTAGACGAGAGAAAGCTGTAAACGTTTTCTCTCAGAACAGTGCGAAAACTTGAATTCCGGCTGAAAACAACGGGATACCTCGTTGTAGATCGAAACTAGGAAATATCACGAGCATCGAGTTTACAAGTCGTCGAAGAGTAGACGAGAGAAAGCTGTACACTTTTTCTCTCAGAACTGCGCGAAAACTTGTATTCCGGCTCAAAACAACGAGATACATCGTTTTAGATCGAAACTAGCGAAATTCACGATAATTGATTTTACAAGTCGTCGAAGAGTAGACGAGAGAAAGGTGTAAACTTTTTCTCTCAGAACTGCGCGAAAACTTGTATTCCGGCTCAAAATAACGGAATACATCGTTTTAGATCGGAACTAGCAAAATTCACGAGCATCGATTTTACTAGCCGTCGAAGAGTAGACGAGAGAAAGGTATAAACTTTTTCTCTTAGAACTGCACAAAAACTTGTATTCCGGCTCAAAACAACGAGATACATCGTTTTAGATCGAAACTAGCGAAATTCACGATAATTGATTTTACAAGTCGTCGAAGAGTAGACGAGAGAAAGGTGTAAACTTTTTCTCTCAGAACTGCGCGAAAACTTGTATTCCGGCTCAAAATAACGGAATACATCGTTTTAGATCGGAACTAGCAAAATTCACGAGCATCGATTTTACTAGCCGTCGAAGAGTAGACGAGAGAAAGGTATAAACTTTTTCTCTTAGAACTGCGCAAAAACTTGTATTCCGGCTCAAAACAACGGGATACATCGTTTTTGATCGAAACTAGCAAAATTCACGAGCATCGAGTTTACAAGTCGTCGAAGAGTAGGCGAGAGAAAGGTGTAAACTTTTTCTCTCAGAACTGCGCGAAAACTTGTATTCCTGCTCAAAACAACGGGATACATCGTTTTAGATCGAAATAAGCTAGATTCACGAACATCAATTTTACTAGTCGTCGAAGAGTAGACGAGAGAAAGGTATAAACTTTTTCTCTCAGAACTGCGCGAAAACTTGTATTCCGGCTCAAAACAACGGGATACATCGTTTTAGACCGAAAATAGCAAAATTCACGAGCATCGATTTTACAAGTCGTCGAAGAGTAGACGAGAGAAAGGTGTAAACTTTTTATCTCAGAACTGCGCGAAAACTTGTATTCCGGCTCAAAACAACGGGATACATCGTTTTAGATCGAAAGTTGCGAGATTTATGCACTTCGATTTTACAAATCGTCGAAGAGTAGACGAGAGAAAGCTGTAAACTTTTTCTCTCAGAACTGCACGAAAACTTGTATTCCGGCTCAAAACAATGGGATACATCGTTTTAGATCAAAACTAGCGAGATTTACGAACTTTGATTTTACAAGTCGGCGAAGAGTACACGAGAGAGCACTGTAAACTTTTTCTCTCAGAACTGCACGAAAACTTGAATTCCGGCTGAAAACAACACGATACATCGTTTTAGATCGAAACTAGCGAAATTCACGAACATCGATTTTACAAGTCGTCGAAGTGTAGACGAGAGAGAGCTGTAAACTTTTTCTCTCAGAACTGCGGGAAAACTTGTATTCCAGCCCAATACAACGGGATACATCGTTTTAGATCGAAACTACCGAGATTTACGAACTTCGATTTTACAAGTCGTTGAAGAGCAGACGAGAGAAAGGTGTAAACTTTTTCTCTCAGAACTGCGCGAAAACTTGTATTCCGGCTCAAAACAACGAGATAAATTGTTTTAGATAGAAGCTAGCAAAATTTACGAGCATCGATTTTGCAAGTCGTTGAAGAGTAGACGAGAGAAAGGTGTAAACGTTTTCTCTCAGAACAGTGCGAAAACTTGAATTCCGGCTGAAAACAACGGGATACCTCGTTGTAGATCGAAACTAGCGAGATTCACGAACATCGATTTTACAAGTCGTCGAGGATCCGACGAGAAAAAGGTGTGAACGTTTTATCTCAGAACTGCGCGAAAACTTGTATTCCGGCTCAAAACAACGAGATACATCGTTTTAGATCGAAACAAGCGAGATTCACGAACATCGATTTTACAAGTCGTCGAAGTGTAGACGAGAGAGAGCTGTAAACTTTTTCTCTCAGAACTGCGGCAAAACTTGTATTCCAGCCCAATACAACAGGATACATCGTTTTAGATCGAAACTACCGAGATTTACGAACTTCGATTTTACAAGTCGTCGAAGAGCAGACGAGAGAAAGGTGTAAACTTTTTCTCTCAGAACTGCGCGAAAACTTGTATTCCGGCTCAAAACAACGAGATAAATCGTTTTAGATAGAAGCTAGCAAAATTCACGAGCATCGATTTTGCAAGTCGTTGAAGAGTAGACGAGAGAAAGGTGTAAACGTTTTCTCTCAGAACAGTGCGAAAACTTGAATTCCGGCTGAAAACAACGGGATACCTCGTTGTAGATCGAAACTAGGAAATATCACGAGCATCGAGTTTACAAGTCGTCGAAGAGTAGACGAGAGAAAGCTGTAAACTTTTTCTCTCAGAACTGCGCGAAAACTTGTATTCCAGCTCCAAACAACGGGATACATCGTTTTAGATCGAAACTAGCAAAATTCACGAGCATCAATTTTACAAGTCGTCGAAGAGTAGACGAGAGAAAGGTGTAAACTTTTTCTCTCAGAACTGCGCGAAAACTTGTATTCCGGCTCAAAACAACGAGATAAATTGTTTTAGATAGAAGCTAGCAAAATTTACGAGCATCGATTTTGCAAGTCGTTGAAGAGTAGACGAGAGAAAGGTGTAAACGTTTTCTCTCAGAACAGTGCGAAAACTTGAATTCCGGCTGAAAACAACGGGATACCTCGTTGTAGATCGAAACTAGCGAGATTCACGAACATCGATTTTACAAGTCGTCGAGGATCCGACGAGAAAAAGGTGTGAACGTTTTATCTCAGAACTGCGCGAAAACTTGTATTCCGGCTCAAAACAACGAGATACATCGTTTTAGATCGAAACAAGCGAGATTCACGAACATCGATTTTACAAGTCGTCGAAGTGTAAACGAGAGAGAGCTGTAAACTTTTTCTCTCAGAACTGCGGCAAAACTTGTATTCCAGCCCAATACAACAGGATACATCGTTTTAGATCGAAACTACCGAGATTTACGAACTTCGATTTTACAAGTCGTCGAAGAGCAGACGAGAGAAAGGTGTAAACTTTTTCTCTCAGAACTGCGCGAAAACTTGTATTCCGGCTCAAAACAACGAGATAAATCGTTTTAGATAGAAGCTAGCAAAATTCACGAGCATCGATTTTGCAAGTCGTTGAAGAGTAGACGAGAGAAAGGTGTAAACGTTTTCTCTCAGAACAGTGCGAAAACTTGAATTCCGGCTGAAAACAACGGGATACCTCGTTGTAGATCGAAACTAGGAAATATCACGAGCATCGAGTTTACAAGTCGGCGAAGAGTACACGAGAGAGCACTGTAAACTTTTTCTCTCAGAACTGCACGAAAACTTGAATTCCGGCTGAAAACAACACGATACATCGTTTTAGATCGAAACTAGCGAAATTCACGAACATCGATTTTACAAGTCGTCGAAGTGTAGACGAGAGAGAGCTGTAAACTTTTTCTCTCAGAACTGCGGGAAAACTTGTATTCCAGCCCAATACAACGGGATACATCGTTTTAGATCGAAACTACCGAGATTTACGAACTTCGATTTTACAAGTCGTTGAAGAGCAGACGAGAGAAAGGTGTAAACTTTTTCTCTCAGAACTGCGCGAAAACTTGTATTCCGGCTCAAAACAACGAGATAAATTGTTTTAGATAGAAGCTAGCAAAATTTACAAGCATCAATTTTGCAAGTCGTTGAAGAGTAGACGAGAGAAAGGTGTAAACGTTTTCTCTCAGAACAGTGCGAAAACTTGAATTCCGGCTGAAAACAACGGGATACATCGTTGTAGATCGAAACTAGTGAGATTCGCGAACATCGATTTTACAAGTCGTCGAGGATCCGACGAGAAAAAGGTGTAAACGTTTTATCTCAGAACTGCGCGAAAACTTGTATTCCGGCTCAAAACAACGAGATACATCGTTTTAGATCGAAACAAGCGAGATTCACGAACATCGATTTTACAAGTCGTCGAAGTGTAGACGAGAGAGAGCTGTAAACTTTTTGTCTCAGAACTGCGGCAAAACTTGTATTCCAGCCCAATACAACAGGATACATCGTTTTAGATCGAAACTACCGAGATTTACGAACTTCGATTTTACAAGTCGTTGAAGAGTAGACGAGAGAAAGGTGTAAACGTTTTCTCTCAGAACAGTGCGAAAACTTGAATTCCGGCTGAAAACAACGGGATACATCGTTGTAGATCGAAACTAGCGAGATTCACGAACATCGATTTTACAAGTCGTCGATGAGTAGACGAGAGAAAGCTCTAAACTTTTTCTGTCAGAACTGCGCGAAAACTTGTATTCCGGCTCAAAACACCGGGATACATCGTTTTAGATTGAAACTAGCGAGATTCACGAACATCGATTTTACAAGTCGTCAAAGAGTAGACGAGAGCTGTAAACTTTTTCTCTCAGAACTGCGGGAAAACTTGTATTCCAGCTCAAAACAACGGGATACATCGTTTTAGATCGAAACTAGCGAGATTCACGAACATCGATTTTACAAGTCGCCGAAGAGTAGACGAGACCTGTAAACTTTTTCTCTCAGAACTGGAGGAAAACTTGTATTCCGGCTCAAAACAATACATCGTTTTAGATCGAAACTAGCGAGATTTTCGCAATTAGATTTTACAAGTCGTCGAAGAGTAGACGAGAGAAAGCTGTAAACTTTTTCTCTCAGAACTGCGCGAAAACTTGTATTCCGGCTCAAACCAACGAGATACATCGTTTTAGATCGAAACTACCGAGATTTACGAACTTCGATTTTACAATTCGTCGAAGAGCAGACGAGAGAAAGGTGTAAACTTTTTCTCTCAGAACTGCGCGAAAACTTGTATTCCGGCTCAAAACAACGAGAAAAATTGTTTTAGATAGAAGCTAGCAAAATTCACGAGCATCGATTTTACAAGTCGTCGAAGAGTAGACGAGAGAAAGCTCTAAACTTTTTCTCTCAGAACTGCGCGAAAACTTGTATTCCGGCTCAAAACACCGGGATACATCGTTTTAGATTGAAACTAGCGAGATTCACGAACATCGATTTTACAAGTCGTCAAAGAGTAGACGAGAGCTGTAAACTTTTTCTCTCAGAACTGCGGGAAAACTTGTATTCCAGCTCAAAACAACGGGATACATCGTTTTAGATCGAAACTAGCGAGATTCACGAACATGGATTTTACAAGTCGTCGAAGAGTAGACGAGACCTGTAAACTTTTTCTCTCAGAACTGGAGGAAAACTTGTATTCCGGCTCAAAATAACGGGATACATCGTTTTAGATCGAAACTAGCAAAATTCACGAGCATCGCTTTTACTAGTCGTCGAAGAGTAGACGAGAGAAAGGTATAAAATTTTTCTCTTAGAACTGCACGAAAAACTTGTATTCCGGCTCAAAACAACGGGATACATCGTTTTTGATCGAAACTAGCAAAATTCACGAGCATCGAGTTTACAAGTCGTCGAAGAGTAGACGAGAGAAAGGTGTAAACTTTTTCTCTCAGAACTGCGCGAAAACTTGTATTCCTGCTCAAAACAACGGGATACATCGTTTTAGATCGAAACTAAGCTAGATTCACGAACATCGATTTTACTAGTCGTCGAAGAGTAGACGAGAGAAAGGTGTAAACTTTTTCTCTCAGAACTGCGCGAAAACTTGTATTCCGGCTCAAAACAACGGGATACATCGTTTTAGACCGAAACTAGCAAAATTCACGAGCATCGATTTTACAAGTCGTCGAAGAGTAGACGAGAGAAAGGTGTAAACTTTTTATCTCAGAACTGCGCGAAAACTTGTATTCCGGCTCAAAACAACGGGATACATCGTTTTAGATCGAAAGTTGCGAGATTCACGCACTTCGATTTTACAAGTCGTCGAAGAGTAGACGAGAGAGAGCTGTAAACTTTTTCTCTCAGAACAGTGCGAAAACTTGAATTCCGGCTGAAAACAACGGGATACATCGTTTTAGATCGAAACTAGCGAGATTCACGAACATCGATTTTACAAGTCGTCGAAGAGTAGACGAGAGAAAGCTGTAAACTTTTTCTCTCAGAACTGCGCGAAAACTTGTATTCCGGCTCAAAACAACGAGATACATCGTTTTAGATCGAAACTAGCGAAATTCACGAACATCGATTTTACAAGTCGTCGAAGAGTAGACGAGAGAAAGGTGTAAACTTTTTCTCTCAGAACTGCGCGAAAACTTGTATTCCGGCTCAAAACAACGGATACATCGTTTTAGATCGAAACTAGCGAGATTCACGAACATCGATTTTACTAGTCGTCGAAGAGTAGACGAGAGAAAGGTGTAAACTTTTTCTCTCAGAACTGCGCGAAAACTTGTATTCCGGCTCAAAACAACGAGATACATCGTTTTAGATCGAAACTAGCGAAATTCACGAGCATCGATTTTACAAGTCGTCGAAGAGTAGACGAGAGAAAGGTGTAAACTTTTTCTCTCAGAACTGCGCGAAAACTTGTATTCCGGCTCAAAATAACGGGATACATCGTTTTAGATCGGAACTAGCAAAATTCACGAGCATCGATTTTACTAGTCGTCGAAGAGTAGACGAGAGAAAGGTATAAACTTTTTCTCTTAGAACTGCGCGAAAACTTGTATTCCGGCTCAAAACAACGGGATACATCGTTTTTGATCGAAACTAGCAAAATTCACGAGCATCGAGTTTACAAGTCGTCGAAGAGTAGACGAGAGAAAGGTGTAAACTTTTTCTCTCAGAACTGCGCGAAAACTTGTATTCCTGCTCAAAACAACGGGATACATCGTTTTAGATCGAAACTAGCTAGATTCACGAACATCGATTTTACAAGTCGTCGAAGAGTAGACGAGAGAAAGGTGTAAACTTTTTCTCTCAGAACTGCGCGAAAACTTGTATTCCGGCTCAAAACAACGGGATACATCGTTTTAGATCGAAAATAGCAAAATTCACGAGCATCGATTTTACAAGTCGTCGAAGAGTAGACGAGAGAAAGGTGTAAACTTTTTATCTCAGAACTGCGCGAAAACTTGTATTCCGGCTCAAAACAACGGGATACATCGTTTTAGATCGAAAGTTGCGAGATTTATGCACTTCGATTTTACAAATCGTCGAAGAGTAGACGAGAGAAAGCTGTAAACTTTTTCTCTCAGAACTGCACGAAAACTTGTATTCCGGCTCAAAACAATGGGATACATCGTTTTAGATCAAAACTAGCGAGATTTACGAACTTTGATTTTACAAGTCGGCGAAGAGTACACGAGAGAGCACTGTAAACTTTTTCTCTCAGAACTGCACGAAAACTTGAATTCCGGCTGAAAACAACACGATACATCGTTTTAGATCGAAACTAGCGAAATTCACGAACATCGATTTTACAAGTCGTCGAAGTGTAGACGAGAGAGAGCTGTAAACTTTTTCTCTCAGAACTGCGGGAAAACTTGTATTCCAGCCCAATACAACGGGATACATCGTTTTAGATCGAAACTACCGAGATTTACGAACTTCGATTTTACAAGTCGTCGAAGAGCAGACGAGAGAAAGGTGTAAACTTTTTCTCTCAGAACTGCGCGAAAACTTGTATTCCGGCTCAAAACAACGAGATAAATTGTTTTAGATAGAAGCTAGCAAAATTTACGAGCATCGATTTTGCAAGTCGTTGAAGAGTAGACGAGAGAAAGGTGTAAACGTTTTCTCTCAGAACAGTGCGAAAACTTGAATTCCGGCTGAAAACAACGGGATACCTCGTTGTAGATCGAAACTAGCGAGATTCACGAACATCGATTTTACAAGTCGTCGAGGATCCGACGAGAAAAAGGTGTGAACGTTTTATCTCAGAACTGCGCGAAAACTTGTATTCCGGCTCAAAACAACGAGATACATCGTTTTAGATCGAAACAAGCGAGATTCACGAACATCGATTTTACAAGTCGTCGAAGTGTAGACGAGAGAGAGCTGTAAACTTTTTCTCTCAGAACTGCGGCAAAACTTGTATTCCAGCCCAATACAACAGGATACATCGTTTTAGATCGAAACTACCGAGATTTACGAACTTCGATTTTACAAGTCGTCGAAGAGCAGACGAGAGAAAGGTGTAAACTTTTTCTCTCAGAACTGCGCGAAAACTTGTATTCCGGCTCAAAACAACGAGATAAATCGTTTTAGATAGAAGCTAGCAAAATTCACGAGCATCGATTTTGCAAGTCGTTGAAGAGTAGACGAGAGAAAGGTGTAAACGTTTTCTCTCAGAACAGTGCGAAAACTTGAATTCCGGCTGAAAACAACGGGATACCTCGTTGTAGATCGAAACTAGGAAATATCACGAGCATCGAGTTTACAAGTCGTCGAAGAGTAGACGAGAGAAAGCTGTAAACTTTTTCTCTCAGAACTGCGCGAAAACTTGTATTCCGGCTCAAAACAACACGATACATCGTTTTAGATCGAAACTAGCGAGATTCACGAACATCGATTTTACAAGTCGTCGAAGTGTAGACGAGAGAGAGCTGTAAACTTTTTCTCTCAGAACTGCGGGAAAACTTGTATTCCAGCCCAATACAACGGGATACATCGTTTTAGATCGAAACTACCGAGATTTACGAACTTCGATTTTACAAGTCGTCGAAGAGCAGACGAGAGAAAGGTGTAAACTTTTTCTCTCAGAACTGCGCGAAAACTTGTATTCCGGCTCAAAACAACGAGATAAATCGTTTTAGATAGAAGCTAGCAAAATTCACGAGCATCGATTTTGCAAGTCGTTGAAGAGTAGACGAGAGAAAGGTGTAAACGTTTTCTCTCAGAACAGTGCGAAAACTTGAATTCCGGCTGAAAACAACGGGATACATCGTTGTAGATCGAAACTAGCGAGATTCACGAACATCGATTTTACAAGTCGTCGAAGAGTCAGACGAGAGAAAGGTGTAAACTTTTTCTCTCAGAACTGCGCGAAAACTTGTATTCCGGCTCAAAACAACGAGATAAATTGTTTTAGATAGAAGCTAGCAAAATTCACGAGCATCGATTTTACAAGTCGTCGAAGAGTAGACGAGAGAAAGCTGTAAACTTTTTCTCTCAGAACTGCGCGAAAACTTGTATTCCGGCTCAAAACAACGGGATACATCGTTTTAGATCGAAACTAGCGAGATTCACGAACATCGATTTTACAAGTCGTCGAAGAGTAGACGAGAGAAAGCTGTAAACTTTTTCTCTCAGAACTGCGGGAAAACTTGTATTCCAGCTCAAAACAACGGGATACATCGTTTTAGATCGAAACTAGCGAGATTCACGAACATCGATTTTACAAGTCGTCGAAGAGTAGACGAGAGAAGCTGTAAACTTTTTCTCTCAGAACTGCGGAAAACTTGTATTCCGGCTCAAAACAACGGGATACATCGTTTTAGATCGAAACTAGCGAGATTCACGAACATCGATTTTACAAGTCGTCGAAGAGTAGACGAGAGAAAGGTGTAAACTTTTTCTCTCAGAACAGTGCGAAAACTTGTATTCCGGCTCAAAACAACGGGATACATCGTTTTAGATCGAAACTAGCGAGATTCACGAACATCGATTTTACAAGTCGTCGAAGAGTAGACGAGAGAAAGCTGTAAACTTTTTCTCTCAGAACTGCGCGAAAACTTGTATTCCGGCTCAAAACAACGGGATACATCGTTTTAGATCGAAACTAGCGAGATTCACGAACATCGATTTTACAAGTCGTCGAAGAGTAGACGAGAGAGGCTGTAAACTTTTTCTCTCAGAACTGCGCGAAAACTTGTATTCCGGCTCAAAACAACGGGATACATCGTTTTAGATCGAAACTAGCGAAATTCACGAACATCGATTTTACAAGTCGTCGAAGAGCAGACGAGAGAAAGGTGTAAACTTTTTCTCTCAGAACTGCGCGAAAACTTGTATTCCGGCTCAAAACAACGAGATACATCGTTTTAGATCGAAACTAGCGAGATTCACGAACATCGATTTTACAAGTCGTCGAAGAGTAGACGAGAGAAAGCTGTAAACTTTTTCTCTCAGAACTGCGCGAAAACTTGTATTCCGGCTCAAAACAACGAGATACATCGTTTTAGATCGAAACTAGCGAGATTCACGAACATCGATTTTACAAGTCGTCGAAGAGTAGACGAGAGAAAGCTGTAAACTTTTTCTCTCAGAACTGCGCGAAAACTTGTATTCCGGCTCAAAACACCGGGATACATCGTTTTAGATCGAAACTAGCGAGATTCACGAACATCGATTTTACAAGTCGTCGAAGAGTAGACGAGAGAGCTGTAAACTTTTTCTCTCAGAACTGCGGGAAAACTTGTATTCCAGCTCAAAACAACGGGATACATCGTTTTAGATCGAAACTAGCGAGATTCACGAACATCGATTTTACAAGTCGTCGAAGAGTAGACGAGAGAAAGGTGTAAACTTTTTCTCTCAGAACTGCGCGAAAACTTGTATTCCGGCTCGAAACAACGGGATACATCGTTTTAGATCGAAACTAGCGAAATTCACGAGCATCGATTTTACAAGTCGTCGAAGAGTAGACGAGAGAAAGGTGTAAACTTTTTCTCTCAGAACTGCGCGAAAACTTGTATTCCGGCTCAAAACAACGGGATACATCGTTTTAGATCGAAACTAGCGAGATTCACGAACATCGATTTTACAAGTCGTCGAAGAGTAGACGAGAGAGAGCTGTAAACTTTTTCTCTCAGAACTGCGGGAAAACTTGTATTCCAGCTCCAAACAACGGGATACATCGTTTTAGATCGAAACTAGCAAATTCACGAGCATCGATTTTACAAGTCGTCGAAGAGTAGACGAGAGAAAGGTGTAAACTTTTTCTCTCAGAACTGCGCGAAAACTTGTATTCCGGCTCAAAACAACGGGATACATCGTTTTAGATCGAAACTAGCAAATTCACGAGCATCGATTTTACAAGTCGTCGAAGAGTAGACGAGAGAAAGGTGTAAACTTTTTCTCTCAGAACTGCGCGAAAACTTGTATTCCGGCTCAAAACAACGGGATACATCGTTTTAGATCGAAACTAGCGAGATTCACGAACATCGATTTTACAAGTCGTCGAAGAGTAGACGAGAGAAAGCTGTAAACTTTTTCTCTCAGAACTGCGCGAAAACTTGTATTCCGGCTCAAAACAACGGGATACATCGTTTTAGATCGAAACTAGCGAGATTCACGAACATCGATTTTACAAGTCGTCGAAGAGTAGACGGAGAAGCTGTAAACTTTTTCTCTCAGAACTGCGCGAAAACTTGTATTCCGGCTCAAAACAACGGGATACATCGTTTTAGATCGAAACTAGCGAGATTCACGAACATCGATTTTACAAGTCGTCGAAGAGCAGACGAGAGAAAGGTGTAAACTTTTTCTCTCAGAACTGCGCGAAAACTTGTATTCCGGCTCAAAACAACGAGATACATCGTTTTAGATCGAAACTAGCGAGATTCACGAACATCGATTTTACAAGTCGTCGAAGTGTAGACGAGAGAGAGCTGTAAACTTTTTCTCTCAGAACTGCGGGAAAACTTGTATTCCGGCCCAATACAACGGGATACATCGTTTTAGATCGAAACTAGCAAAATTCACGAGCATCGATTTTACAAGTCGTCGAAGAGTAGACGAGAGAAAGGTGTAAACTTTTTCTCTCAGAACTGCGCGAAAACTTGTATTCCGGCTCAAAACAACGGGATACATCGTTTTAGATCGAAACTAGCAAAATTCACGAGCATCGATTTTACAAGTCGTCGAAGAGTAGACGAGAGAAAGGTGTAAACTTTTTCTCTCAGAACTGCCGAAAACTTGTATTCCGGCTCAAAACAACGGGATACATCGTTTTAGATCGAAACTAGCGAGATTCACGAACATCGATTTTACAAGTCGTCGAAGAGTAGACGCAGAGAGAGCTGTAAACTTTTTCTCTCAGAACTGTGCGAAAACTTGTATTCCGGCTCGAAACAACGGGATACATCGTTTTAGATCGAAACTAGCGAGATATCACGAGCATCGATTTTACAAGTCGTCGAAGAGTAGGCGTGAGAAGGTGCAAACTTTTTCTCTCAGAACTGCGCGAAAACTTGTATTCCGGCTCGAAACACCGGGATACATCGTTTTAGATCGAAACTAGCGAGATATCACGAGCATCGATTTTACAAGTCGTCGAGGAGCCGACGAGAGAAAGGTGTAAACTTTTTCTCTCAGAACTGCGCGAAAACTTGTATTCCGGCTCAAAACAACGGGATACATCGTTTTAGATCGAAACTAGCGAGATTCACGAACATCGATTTTACAAGTCGTCGAAGTGTAGACGAGAGCGAGCTGTAAACCTTTTCTCTCAGAACTGCGGGAAAACTTGTATTCCAGCCCAATACAACGGGATATATCGTTTTAGATCGAAACTACCGAGATTTACGAACTTCGATTTTACAAGTCGTCGAAGAGCAGACGAGAGAAAGGTGTAAACGTTTCTCTCAGAACTGCGCGAAAAGTTGTATTCCGGCTCAAAACAACGAGATAAATCGTTTTAGATAGAAGCTAGCAAAATTCACGAGCATCGATTTTGCAAGTCGTTGAAGAGTAGACGAGAGAAAGGTGTAAACGTTTTCTCTCAGAACAGTGCGAAAACTTGAATTCCGGCTGAAAACAACGGTATACATCGTTTTAGATTGAAAATAGCGAGATTCACGAACATCGATTTTACAAGTCGTCGAAGAGTAGACCAGAGAGAGCTGTAAACTTTTTCTCTCAGAACTGCGGGAAAACTTGTATTCCAGCTCAAAACAACTGGATACATCGTTTTAGATCGAAACTAGCGAGATTCACGAACATCGATTTTACTAGTCGTCGAAGAGTAGACGAGAGAAGGTGTAAACTTTTTCTCTCAGAACTGCGCGAAAACTTGTATTCCGGCTCAAAACACCGGGATACATCGTTTTAGATTGAAACTAGCGAGATTCACGAACATCGATTTTACAAGTCGTCGAAGAGTAGACGAGAGAGCTGTAAACTTTTTCTCTCAGAACTGCGGGAAAACTTGTATTCCAGCTCAAAACAACGGGATACATCGTTTTAGATCGAAACTAGCGAGATTCACGAACATCGATTTTACAAGTCGTCGAAGAGTAGACGAGAGAACGCTGTAAACTTTTTCTCTCAGAACTGGCGCGAAAACTTGTATTCCGGCTCAAAACAACGGAGATACATCGTTTTAGATCGAAACTAACGAGATTTACGCAACTTCGATTTTACAAGTCGTCGAAGAGTAGGCGAGAGAAAGCTGTAAACGTTTTCTCTCAGAACTGCGCGAAAACTTGTATTCCGGCTCAAAACAACGAGATACATCGTTTTAGATCGAAACTACCGAGATTTACGAACTTCGATTTTACAAGTCGTCGAAGAGCAGACGAGAGAAAGGTGTAAACTTTTTCTCTCAGAACTGCGCGAAAACTTGTATTCCGGCTCAAAACAACGGGATACATCGTTTTAGATAGAAGCTAGCGAAATTCACGAGCATCGATTTTACAAGTCGTCGAAGAGTAGACGAGAGAAAGCTCTAAACTTTTTCTCTCAGAACTGCGCGAAAACTTGTATTCCGGCTCAAAACACCGGGATACATCGTTTTAGATCGAAACTAGCGAGATTCACGAACATCGATTTTACAAGTCGTCAAAGAGTAGACGAGAGCTGTAAACTTTTTCTCTCAGAACTGCGGGAAAACTTGTATTCCAGCTCAAAACAACGGGATACATCGTTTTAGATCGAAACTAGCGAGATTCACGAACATCGGTTTTACAAGTCGAAGAGTAGACAGAGACCTGTTAACTTTTTCTCTCAGAACTGGAGGAAAACTTGTATTCCGGCTCAAAATAACGGGATACATCGTTTTTGATCGAAACTAGCAAAATTCACGAGCATCGAGTTTACAAGTCGTCGAAGAGTAGACGAGAGAAAGGTGTAAACTTTTTCTCTCAGAACTGCGCGAAAACTTGTATTCCGGCTCGAAACAACGGGATACATTGTTTTAGATCGAAACTAGCAAATATCACGAGCATCGATTTTACAAGTCGTCGAAGAGTAGGCGTGAGAAGGTGCAAACTTTTTCTCTGAGAACTGCGCGAAAACTTGTATTCCGGCTCGGAACAACGAGATACATCGTTTTAGATCGAAACAAGCGAGATTCACGAACATCGATTTTACAAGTCGTCGAAGTGTAGACGAGAGAGAGCTGTAAACTTTTTCTCTCAGAACTGCGGGAAAACTTGTATTCCAGCCCAATACAACGGGATACATCGTTTTAGATCGAAACTACCGAGATTTACGAATTTCGATTTTACAAGTCGTCGAAGAGCCGACGAGAGAAAGGTGTAAACTTTTTATCTCAGAACTGCGCGAAAACTTGTATTCCGGCTCGAAACAACGAGATACATCGTTTTTGATCGAAACTAGCGAGATTCATGAACATCGATTTTACAAGTCGTCGAAGTGTAGACGCGAGAGCTGTAAACTTTTTCTCTCAGAACAGTGCGAAAACTTGAATTCCGGCTGAAAACAACGGGATACATCATTTTAGATCGAAACTAGCGAGATTCACGAACATCGATTTTACAAGTCGTCGAAGAGTAGACGAGAGAAAGCTGTAAACTTTTTCTCTCAGAACTGCGCGAAAACTTGTATTCCGGCTCAAAACACCGGGATACATCGTTTTAGATTGAAACTAGCGAGATTCACGAACATCGATTTTACAAGTCGTCGAAGAGTAGACCAGAGAGAGCTGTAAACTTTTTCTCTCAGAACTGCGGGAAAACTTGTATTCCAGCTCAAAACAACGGGATACATCGTTTTAGATCGAAACTAGCGAGATTCACGAACATCGATTTTACTAGTCGTCGAAGAGTAGACGAGAGAAGGTGCAAACTTTTTCTCTGAGAACTGCGCGAAAACTTGTATTCCGGCTCGAAACAACGGGATACATTGTTTTAGATCGAAACTAGGAAATATCACGAGCATCGAGTTTACAAGTCGTCGAAGAGCCGACGAGAGAAAGGTGTAAACTTTTTATCTCAGAACTGCGCGAAAACTTGTATTCCGGCTCAAAACAACGAGATACATCGTTTTAGATCGAAACTAGCGAGATTCACGAACATCGATTTTACAAGTCGTCGAAGTGTAGACGAGAGAGAGCTGTAAATGTTTTCTCTCAGAACTGCGGGAAAACTTGTATTCCAGCCCAATACAACGGGATACATCGTTTTAGATCGAAACTAGCAAAATTCACGAGCATCGATTTTACTGGTTGTCGAAGAGTAGACGAGAGAAAGGTATAAACTTTTTCTCTTAGAACTGCACGAAAAGGTTGTATTCCGGCTCAAAACAACGGGATACATCGTTTTTGATCGAAACTAGCAAAATTCACGAGCATCGAGTTTACAAGTCGTCGAAGAGTAGACGAGAGAAAGGTGTAAACTTTTTCTCTGAGAACTGCGCGAAAACTTGTATTCCGGCTCGAAACGGGATACATTGTTTTAGATCGAAACTAGCAAATATCACGAGCATCGATTTTACAAGTCGTCGAGGAGCCGACGAGAGAAAGGTGTAAACTTTTTATCTCAGAACTGCGCGAAAACTTGTATTCCGGCTCAAAACAACGAGATACATCGTTTTAGATCGAAACAAGCGAGATTCACGAACATCGATTTTACAAGTCGTCGAAGTGTAGACGAGAGAGAGCTGTAAACTTTTTCTCTCAGAACTGCGGGAAAACTTGTATTCCAGCCCAATACAACGGGATACATCGTTTTAGATCGAAACTACCGAGATTTACGAACTTCGATTTTACAAATCGTCGAAGAGCAGACGAGAGAAAGGTGTAAACTTTTCTCTCAGAACTGCGCGAAAAGTTGTATTCCGGCTCAAAACAACGAGATAAATCGTTTTAGATAGAAGCTAGCAAAATTCACGAGCATCGATTTTGCAAGTCGTTGAAGAGTAGACGAGAGAAAGGTGTAAACGTTTTCTCTCAGAACAGTGCGAAAACTTGAATTCCGGCTGAAAACAACGGGATACATCGTTGTAGATTGAAACTAGCGAGATTCACGAACATCGATTTTACAAGTCGTCGAAGAGTAGACGAGAGAAAGCTCTAAACTTTTTCTCTCAGAACTGCGCGAAAACTTGTATTCCGGCTCAAAACACCGGGATACATCGTTTTAGATTGAAACTAGCGAGATTCACGAACATCGATTTTACAAGTCGTCAAAGAGTAGACGAGAGCTGTAAACTTTTTCTCTCAGAACTGCGGGAAAACTTGTATTCCAGCTCAAAACAACGGGATACATTGTTTTAGATCGAAACTAGCGAGATTCACGAACATCGATTTTACAAGTCGTCGAAGAGTAGACGAGACCTGTAAACTTTTTCTCTCAGAACTGGAGGAAAACTTGTATTCCGGCTCAAAACAACGGAATACATCGTTTTAGATCGAAACTAGCGAGATTTACGCAATTAGATTTTACAAGTCGTCGAAGAGTAGGCGAGAGAAAGCTGTAAACTTTTTCTCTCAGAACTGCGCGAAAACTTGTATTCCGGCTCAAAACAACGAAATACATCGTTTTAGATCGAAACTACCGAGATTTACGAACTTCGATTTTACAAGTCGTCGAAGAGCAGACGAGAGAAAGGTGTAAACTTTTTCTCTCAGAACTGCGCGAAAACTTGTATTCCGGCTCAAAACAACGAGAAAAATCGTTTTAGATAGAAGCTAGCAAAATTCACGAGCATCGATTTTACAAGTCGTCGAAGAGTAGACGAGAGAAAGCTCTAAACTTTTTCTCTCAGAACTGCGCGAAAACTTGTATTCCGGCTCAAAACACCGGGATACATCGTTTTAGATTGAAACTAGCGAGATTCACGAACATCGATTTTACAAGTCGTCAAAGAGTAGACGAGAGCTGAAACTTTTTCTCTCAGAACTGCGGGAAAACTTGTATTCCAGCTCAAAACAACGGGATACATCGTTTTAGATCGAAACTAGCGAGATTCACGAACATCGGTTTTACAAGTCGGAGAGTAGACGAGACCTGTAAACTTTTTCTCTCAGAACTGGAGGAAAACTTGTATTCCGGCTCAAAATAACGGGATACATCGTTTTAGATCGAAACTAGCAAAATTCACGAGCATCATTTTACTAGTCGTCGAAGAGTAGACGAGAGAAAGGTATAAACTTTTTCCCTTAGAACTGCACGAAAAATTGTATTCCGGCTCAAAACAACGGGATACATCGTTTTTGATCGAAACTAGCAAAATTCACGAGCATCGAGTTTACAAGTCGTCGAAGAGTAGACGAGAGAAAGGTGTAAACTTTTTCTCTCAGAACTGCGCGAAAACTTGTATTCCGGCTCGAAACAACGGGATACATTGTTTTAGATCGAAACTAGCAAATATCACGAGCATCGATTTTACAAGTCGTCGAAGAGTAGGCGTGAGAAGGTGCAAACTTTTTCTCTGAGAACTGCGCGAAAACTTGTATTCCGGCTCGAAACAACGAGATACATCGTTTTAGATCGAAACAAGCGAGATTCACGAACATCGATTTTACAAGTCGTCGAAGTGTAGACGAGAGAGAGCTGTAAACTTTTTCTCTCAGAACTGCGGGAAAACTTGTATTCCAGCCCAATACAACGGGATACATCGTTTTAGATCGAAACTACCGAGATTTACGAACTTCGATTTTACAAGTCGTCGAAGAGCCGACGAGAGAAAGGTGTAAACTTTTTATCTCAGAACTGCGCGAAAACTTGTATTCCGGCTCAAAACAACGAGATACATCGTTTTAGATCGAAACTAGCCAGATTCATGAACATCGATTTTACAAGTCGTCGAAGTGTAGACGCGAGAGCTGTAAACTTTTTCTCTCAGAACAGTGCGAAAACTTGAATTCCGGCTGAAAACAACGGGATACATCATTTTAGATCGAAACTAGCGAGATTCACGAACATCGATTTTACAAGTCGTCGAAGAGTAGACGAGAGAAAGCTGTAAACTTTTTCTCTCAGAACTGCGCGAAAACTTGTATTCCGGCTCAAAACACCGGGATACATCGTTTTAGATTGAAACTAGCGAGATTCACGAACATCGATTTTACAAGTCGTCGAAGAGTAGACCAGAGAGAGCTGTAAACTTTTTCTCTCAGAACTGCGGGAAAACTTGTATTCCAGCTCAAAACAACGGGATACAACGTTTTAATCGAAACTAGCGAGATTCACGAACATCGATTTTACTAGTCGTCGAAGAGTAGACGAGAGAAGGTGTAAACTTTTTCTCTCAGAACTGCGCGAAAACTTGTATTCCGGCTCAAAACAACGGGATACATCGTTTTAGATCGAAACTAGCAAAATTCACGAGCATCGAGTTTACAAGTCGTCGAAGAGTAGACGAGAGAAAGGTGTAAACTTTTCTCTCAATACTGCGCGAAAACTTGTATTCCTGCTCAAAACAAATGGATACATCGTTTTTGATCGAAACAAACGAGATTCACGAACATCGATTTTACTAGTCGTCGAAGAGTAGACGAGAGAAAGGTATAAACTTTTTCTCTCAGAACTGCGCGAAAACTTGTATTCCGGCTCAAAACAACGGGATACATTGTTTTAGACCGAAACTAGCAAAATTCACGAGCATCGATTTTACAAGTCGTCGAAGAGTAGACGAGAGAAAGGTGTAAACTTTTTCACTCAGAACTGCGCGAAAACTTGTATTCCGGCTCAAAACAACGGGATACATCGTTTTAGATCGAAAGTAGCGAGATTTATGCACTTCGATTGTACAAATTGTCGAAGAGTAGACGAGAGAAAGCTGTAAACTTTTTCTCTCAGAACTGCGCGAAAACTTGTATTCCGGCTCAAAACAACGAGATACATCGTTTTAGATTGAAACTAGCAAAATTCACGAACATCGATTTTACTAGTCGTCGAAGAGTAGACGAGAGAAAGGTGTAAACTTTTTCTCTCAGAACTGCGGGAAAACTTGTATTCCAGCTCAAAACAACGGGATACATCGTTTTAGATCGAAACTAGCGAGATTCACGAACATCGATTTTACTAGTCGTCGAAGAGTAGACGAGAGAAGGTGCAAACTTTTTCTCTGAGAACTGCGCGAAAACTTGTATTCCGGCTCGAAACAACGGGATACATTGTTTTAGATCGAAACTAGGAAATATCACGAGCATCGAGTTTACAAGTCGTCGAAGAGCCGACGAGAGAAAGGTGTAAACTTTTTATCTCAGAACTGCGCGAAAACTTGTATTCCGGCTCAAAACAACGAGATACATCGTTTTAGATCGAAACTAGCGAGATTCACGAACATCGATTTTACAAGTCGTCGAAGTGTAGACGAGAGAGAGCTGTAAATGTTTTCTCTCAGAACTGCGGGAAAACTTGTATTCCAGCCCAATACAACGGGATACATCGTTTTAGATCGAAACTAGCAAAATTCACGAGCATCGATTTTACTGGTTGTCGAAGAGTAGACGAGAGAAAGGTATAAACTTTTTCTCTTAGAACTGCACGAAAAGGTTGTATTCCGGCTCAAAACAACGGGATACATCGTTTTTGATCGAAACTAGCAAAATTCACGAGCATCGAGTTTACAAGTCGTCGAAGAGTAGACGAGAGAAAGGTGTAAACTTTTTCTCTGAGAACTGCGCGAAAACTTGTATTCCGGCTCGAAACGGGATACATTGTTTTAGATCGAAACTAGCAAATATCACGAGCATCGATTTTACAAGTCGTCGAGGAGCCGACGAGAGAAAGGTGTAAACTTTTTATCTCAGAACTGCGCGAAAACTTGTATTCCGGCTCAAAACAACGAGATACATCGTTTTAGATCGAAACAAGCGAGATTCACGAACATCGATTTTACAAGTCGTCGAAGTGTAGACGAGAGAGAGCTGTAAACTTTTTCTCTCAGAACTGCGGGAAAACTTGTATTCCAGCCCAATACAACGGGATACATCGTTTTAGATCGAAACTACCGAGATTTACGAACTTCGATTTTACAAATCGTCGAAGAGCAGACGAGAGAAAGGTGTAAACTTTTCTCTCAGAACTGCGCGAAAAGTTGTATTCCGGCTCAAAACAACGAGATAAATCGTTTTAGATAGAAGCTAGCAAAATTCACGAGCATCGATTTTGCAAGTCGTTGAAGAGTAGACGAGAGAAAGGTGTAAACGTTTTCTCTCAGAACAGTGCGAAAACTTGAATTCCGGCTGAAAACAACGGGATACATCGTTGTAGATCGAAACTAGCGAGATTCACGAACATCGATTTTACAAGTCGTCAAAGAGTAGACGAGAGCTGTAAACTTTTTCTCTCAGAACTGCGGGAAAACTTGTATTCCAGCTCAAAACAACGGGATACATTGTTTTAGATCGAAACTAGCGAGATTCACGAACATCGATTTTACAAGTCGTCGAAGAGTAGACGAGACCTGTAAACTTTTTCTCTCAGAACTGGAGGAAAACTTGTATTCCGGCTCAAAACAACGGAATACATCGTTTTAGATCGAAACTAGCGAGATTTACGCAATTAGATTTTACAAGTCGTCGAAGAGTAGGCGAGAGAAAGCTGTAAACTTTTTCTCTCAGAACTGCGCGAAAACTTGTATTCCGGCTCAAAACAACGAAATACATCGTTTTAGATCGAAACTACCGAGATTTACGAACTTCGATTTTACAAGTCGTCGAAGAGCAGACGAGAGAAAGGTGTAAACTTTTTCTCTCAGAACTGCGCGAAAACTTGTATTCCGGCTCAAAACAACGAGAAAAATCGTTTTAGATAGAAGCTAGCAAAATTCACGAGCATCGATTTTACAAGTCGTCGAAGAGTAGACGAGAGAAAGCTCTAAACTTTTTCTCTCAGAACTGCGCGAAAACTTGTATTCCGGCTCAAAACACCGGGATACATCGTTTTAGATTGAAACTAGCGAGATTCACGAACATCGATTTTACAAGTCGTCAAAGAGTAGACGAGAGCTGAAACTTTTTCTCTCAGAACTGCGGGAAAACTTGTATTCCAGCTCAAAACAACGGGATACATCGTTTTAGATCGAAACTAGCGAGATTCACGAACATCGGTTTTACAAGTCGGAGAGTAGACGAGACCTGTAAACTTTTTCTCTCAGAACTGGAGGAAAACTTGTATTCCGGCTCAAAATAACGGGATACATCGTTTTAGATCGAAACTAGCAAAATTCACGAGCATCATTTTACTAGTCGTCGAAGAGTAGACGAGAGAAAGGTATAAACTTTTTCCCTTAGAACTGCACGAAAAATTGTATTCCGGCTCAAAACAACGGGATACATCGTTTTTGATCGAAACTAGCAAAATTCACGAGCATCGAGTTTACAAGTCGTCGAAGAGTAGACGAGAGAAAGGTGTAAACTTTTTCTCTCAGAACTGCGCGAAAACTTGTATTCCGGCTCGAAACAACGGGATACATTGTTTTAGATCGAAACTAGCAAATATCACGAGCATCGATTTTACAAGTCGTCGAAGAGTAGGCGTGAGAAGGTGCAAACTTTTTCTCTGAGAACTGCGCGAAAACTTGTATTCCGGCTCGAAACAACGAGATACATCGTTTTAGATCGAAACAAGCGAGATTCACGAACATCGATTTTACAAGTCGTCGAAGTGTAGACGAGAGAGAGCTGTAAACTTTTTCTCTCAGAACTGCGGGAAAACTTGTATTCCAGCCCAATACAACGGGATACATCGTTTTAGATCGAAACTACCGAGATTTACGAACTTCGATTTTACAAGTCGTCGAAGAGCCGACGAGAGAAAGGTGTAAACTTTTTATCTCAGAACTGCGCGAAAACTTGTATTCCGGCTCAAAACAACGAGATACATCGTTTTAGATCGAAACTAGCCAGATTCATGAACATCGATTTTACAAGTCGTCGAAGTGTAGACGCGAGAGCTGTAAACTTTTTCTCTCAGAACAGTGCGAAAACTTGAATTCCGGCTGAAAACAACGGGATACATCATTTTAGATCGAAACTAGCGAGATTCACGAACATCGATTTTACAAGTCGTCGAAGAGTAGACGAGAGAAAGCTGTAAACTTTTTCTCTCAGAACTGCGCGAAAACTTGTATTCCGGCTCAAAACACCGGGATACATCGTTTTAGATTGAAACTAGCGAGATTCACGAACATCGATTTTACAAGTCGTCGAAGAGTAGACCAGAGAGAGCTGTAAACTTTTTCTCTCAGAACTGCGGGAAAACTTGTATTCCAGCTCAAAACAACGGGATACAACGTTTTAATCGAAACTAGCGAGATTCACGAACATCGATTTTACTAGTCGTCGAAGAGTAGACGAGAGAAGGTGTAAACTTTTTCTCTCAGAACTGCGCGAAAACTTGTATTCCGGCTCAAAACAACGGGATACATCGTTTTAGATCGAAACTAGCAAAATTCACGAGCATCGAGTTTACAAGTCGTCGAAGAGTAGACGAGAGAAAGGTGTAAACTTTTCTCTCAATACTGCGCGAAAACTTGTATTCCTGCTCAAAACAAATGGATACATCGTTTTTGATCGAAACAAACGAGATTCACGAACATCGATTTTACTAGTCGTCGAAGAGTAGACGAGAGAAAGGTATAAACTTTTTCTCTCAGAACTGCGCGAAAACTTGTATTCCGGCTCAAAACAACGGGATACATTGTTTTAGACCGAAACTAGCAAAATTCACGAGCATCGATTTTACAAGTCGTCGAAGAGTAGACGAGAGAAAGGTGTAAACTTTTTCACTCAGAACTGCGCGAAAACTTGTATTCCGGCTCAAAACAACGGGATACATCGTTTTAGATCGAAAGTAGCGAGATTTATGCACTTCGATTGTACAAGTTGTCGAAGAGTAGACGAGAGAAAGCTGTAAACTTTTTCTCTCAGAACTGCGCGAAAACTTGTATTCCGGCTCGAAACAACGAGATACATCGTTTTAGATCGAAACAAGCGAGATTCACGAACATCGATTTTACAAGTCGTCGAAGTGTAGACGAGAGAGAGCTGTAAACTTTTTCTCTCAGAACTGCGGGAAAACTTGTATTCCAGCCCAATACAACGGGATACATCGTTTTAGATCGAAACTACCGAGATTTACGAAATTCGATTTTACAAGTCGTCGAAGAGCCGACGAGAGAAAGGTGTAAACTTTTTATCTCAGAACTGCGCGAAAACTTGTATTCCGGCTCAAAACAACGAGATACATCGTTTTAGATCGAAACTAGCGAGATTCATGAACATCGATTTTACAAGTCGTCGAAGTGTAGACGCGAGAGCTGTAAACTTTTTCTCTCAGAACAGTGCGAAAACTTGAATTCCGGCTGAAAACAACGGGATACATCATTTTAGATCGAAACTAGCGAGATTCACGAACATCGATTTTACAAGTCGTCGAAGAGTAGACGAGAGAAAGCTCTAAACTTTTTCTCTCAGAACTGCGCGAAAACTTGTATTCCGGCTCAAAACACCGGGATACATCGTTTTAGATTGAAACTAGCGAGATTCACGAACATCGATTTTACAAGTCGACAAAGAGTAGACGAGAGCCGTAAACTTTTTCTCTCAGAACTGCGGGAAAACTTGTATTCCAGCTCAAAACAACGGGATACATCGTTTTAGATCGAAACTAGCGAGATTCACGAACATCGGTTTTACAAGTCGAAGAGTAGACGAGACCTGTTAACTTTTTCTCTCAGAACTGGAGGAAAACTTGTATTCCGGCTCAAAATAACGGGATACATCATTTTAGATCGAAACTAGCAAAATTCACGAGCATCATTTTACTAGTCGTGGAAGAGTAGACGAGAGAAAGGTATAAACTTTTTCTCTTAGAACTGCACGAAAAATTGTATTCCGGCTCAAAACAACGGGATACATCGTTTTTGATCGAAACTAGCAAAATTCACGAGCATCGAGTTTACAAGTCGTCGAAGAGTAGACGAGAGAAAGGTGTAAACTTTTTCTCTGAGAACTGCGCGAAAACTTGTATTCCGGCTCGAAACAACGGGATACATTGTTTTAGATCGAAACTAGCAAATATCACGAGCATCGATTTTACAAGTCGTCGAAGAGTAGGCGTGAGAAGGTGCAAACTTTTTCTCTGAGAACTGCGCGAAAACTTGTATTCCGGCTCGGAACAACGAGATACATCGTTTTAGATCGAAACAAGCGAGATTCACGAACATCGATTTTACAAGTCGTCGAAGTGTAGACGAGAGAGAGCTGTAAACTTTTTCTCTCAGAACTGCGGGAAAACTTGTATTCCGGCTCGAAACAACGAGATACATCGTTTTTGATCGAAACTAGCGAGATTCATGAACATCGATTTTACAAGTCGTCGAAGTGTAGACGCGAGAGCTGTAAACTTTTTCTCTCAGAACAGTGCGAAAACTTGAATTCCGGCTGAAAACAACGGGATACATCATTTTAGATCGAAACTAGCGAGATTCACGAACATCGATTTTACAAGTCGTCGAAGAGTAGACGAGAGAAAGCTGTAAACTTTTTCTCTCAGAACTGCGCGAAAACTTGTATTCCGGCTCAAAACACCGGGATACATCGTTTTAGATTGAAACTAGCGAGATTCACGAACATCGATTTTACAAGTCGTCGAAGAGTAGACCAGAGAGAGCTGTAAACTTTTTCTCTCAGAACTGCGGGAAAACTTGTATTCCAGCTCAAAACAACGGGATACATCGTTTTAGATCGAAACTAGCGAGATTCACGAACATCGATTTTACTAGTCGTCGAAGAGTAGACGAGAGAAGGTGCAAACTTTTTCTCTGAGAACTGCGCGAAAACTTGTATTCCGGCTCGAAACAACGGGATACATTGTTTTAGATCGAAACTAGGAAATATCACGAGCATCGAGTTTACAAGTCGTCGAAGAGCCGACGAGAGAAAGGTGTAAACTTTTTATCTCAGAACTGCGCGAAAACTTGTATTCCGGCTCAAAACAACGAGATACATCGTTTTAGATCGAAACTAGCGAGATTCACGAACATCGATTTTACAAGTCGTCGAAGTGTAGACGAGAGAGAGCTGTAAATGTTTTCTCTCAGAACTGCGGGAAAACTTGTATTCCAGCCCAATACAACGGGATACATCGTTTTAGATCGAAACTAGCAAAATTCACGAGCATCGATTTTACTGGTCGTCGAAGAGTAGACGAGAGAAAGGTATAAACTTTTTCTCTTAGAACTGCACGAAAACTTGTATTCCGGCTCAAAATAACGGGATACATCGTTTTAGATCGAAACTAGCAAAATTCACGAGCATCGATTTTACTAGTCGTCGAAGAGTAGACGAGAGAAAGGTATAAACTTTTTCTCTTAGAACTGCACGAAAAGGTTGTATTCCGGCTCAAAACAACGGGATACATCGTTTTTGATCGAAACTAGCAAAATTCACGAGCATCGAGTTTACAAGTCGTCGAAGAGTAGACGAGAGAAAGGTGTAAACTTTTTCTCTCAGAACTGTGCGAAAACTTGTATTCCGGCTCGAAACAACGGGATACATTGTTTTAGATCGAAACTAGCAAATATCACGAGCATCGATTTTACAAGTCGTCGAAGAGTAGGCGTGAGAAGGTGCAAACTTTTTCTCTGAGAACTGCGCGAAAACTTGTATTCCGGCTCGAAACGGGATACATTGTTTTAGATCGAAACTAGCAAATATCACGAGCATCGATTTTACAAGTCGTCGAGGAGCCGACGAGAGAAAGGTGTAAACTTTTTATCTCAGAACTGCGCGAAAACTTGTATTCCGGCTCAAAACAACGAGATACATCGTTTTAGATCGAAACAAGCGAGATTCACGAACATCGATTTTACAAGTCGTCGAAGTGTAGACGAGAGAGAGCTGTAAACTTTTTCTCTCAGAACTGCGGGAAAACTTGTATTCCAGCCCAATACAACGGGATACATCGTTTTAGATCGAAACTACCGAGATTTACGAACTTCGATTTTACAAGTCGTCGAAGAGCAGACGAGAGAAAGGTGTAAACTTTTCTCTCAGAACTGCGCGAAAAGTTGTATTCCGGCTCAAAACAACGAGATAAATCGTTTTAGATAGAAGCTAGCAAAATTCACGAGCATCGATTTTGCAAGTCGTTGAAGAGTAGACGAGAGAAAGGTGTAAACGTTTTCTCTCAGAACAGTGCGAAAACTTGAATTCCGGCTGAAAACAACGGGATACATCGTTGTAGATCGAAACTAGCGAGATTCACGAACATCGATTTTACAAGTCGTCGAAGAGTAGACGAGAGAAAGCTCTAAACTTTTTCTCTCAGAACTGCGCGAAAACTTGTATTCCGGCTCAAAACACCGGGATACATCGTTTTAGATTGAAACTAGCGAGATTCACGAACATCGATTTTACAAGTCGTCAAAGAGTAGACGAGAGCTGTAAACTTTTTCTCTCAGAACTGCGGGAAAACTTGTATTCCAGCTCAAAACAACGGGATACATTGTTTTAGATCGAAACTAGCGAGATTCACGAACATCGATTTTACAAGTCGTCGAAGAGTAGACGAGACCTGTAAACTTTTTCTCTCAGAACTGGAGGAAAACTTGTATTCCGGCTCAAAACAACGGAATACATCGTTTTAGATCGAAACTAGCGAGATTTACGCAATTAGATTTTACAAGTCGTCGAAGAGTAGGCGAGAGAAAGCTGTAAACTTTTTCTCTCAGAACTGCGCGAAAACTTGTATTCCGGCTCAAAACAACGAGATACATCGTTTTAGATCGAAACTACCGAGATTTACGAACTTCGATTTTACAAGTCGTCGAAGAGCAGACGAGAGAAAGGTGTAAACTTTTTCTCTCAGAACTGCGCGAAAACTTGTATTCCGGCTCAAAACAACGAGAAAAATCGTTTTAGATAGAAGCTAGCAAAATTCACGAGCATCGATTTTACAAGTCGTCGAAGAGTAGACGAGAGAAAGCTCTAAACTTTTTCTCTCAGAACTGCGCGAAAACTTGTATTCCGGCTCAAAACACCGGGATACATCGTTTTAGATTGAAACTAGCGAGATTCACGAACATCGATTTTACAAGTCGTCAAAGAGTAGACGAGAGCTGAAACTTTTTCTCTCAGAACTGCGGGGAAACTTGTATTCCAGCTCAAAACAACGGGATACATCGTTTTAGATCGAAACTAGCGAGATTCACGAACATCGGTTTTACAAGTCGAAGAGTAGACGAGACCTGTAAACTTTTTCTCTCAGAACTGGAGGAAAACTTGTATTCCGGCTCAAAATAACGGGATACATCGTTTTAGATCGAAACTAGCAAAATTCACGAGCATCATTTTACTAGTCGTCGAAGAGTAGACGAGAGAAAGGTATAAACTTTTTCTCTTAGAACTGCACAAAAAATTGTATTCCGGCTCAAAACAACGGGATACATCGTTTTTGATCGAAACTAGCAAAATTCACGAGCACCGAGTTTACAAGTCGTCGAAGAGTAGACGAGAGAAAGGTGTAAACTTTTTCTCTCAGAACTGCGCGAAAACTTGTATTCCGGCTCGAAACAACGGGATACATTGTTTTAGATCGAAACTAGCAAATATCACGAGCATCGATTTTACAAGTCGTCGAAGAGTAGGCGTGAGAAGGTGCAAACTTTTTCTCTGAGAACTGCGCGAAAACTTGTATTCCGGCTCGAAACAACGAGATACATCGTTTTAGATCGAAACAAGCGAGATTCACGAACATCGATTTTACAAGTCGTCGAAGTGTAGACTAGAGAGAGCTCTAAACTTTTTCTCTCAGAACTGCGGGAAAACTTGTATTCCAGCCCAATACAACGGGATACATCGTTTTAGATCGAAACTACCGAGATTTACGAACTTCGATTTTACAAGTCGTCGAAGAGCCGACGAGAGAAAGGTGTAAACTTTTTATCTCAGAACTGCGCGAAAACTTGTATTCCGGCTCAAAACAACGAGATACATCGTTTTAGATCGAAACTAGCCAGATTCATGAACATCGATTTTACAAGTCGTCGAAGTGTAGACGCGAGAGCTGTAAACTTTTTCTCTCAGAACAGTGCGAAAACTTGAATTCCTGCTCAAAACAAATGGATACATCGTTTTTGATCGAAACAAACGACATTCACGAACATCGATTTTACTAGTCGTCGAAGAGTAGACGAGAGAAAGGTATAAACTTTTTCTCTCAGAACTGCGCGAAAACTTGTATTCCGGCTCAAAACAACGGGATACATTGTTTTAGACCGAAACTAGCAAAATTCACGAGCATCGATTTTACAAGTCGTCGAAGAGTAGACGAGAGAAAGGTGTAAACTTTTTCACTCAGAACTGCGCGAAAACTTGTATTCCGGCTCAAAACAACGGGATACATCGTTTTAGATCGAAAGTAGCGAGATTTATGCACTTCGATTGTACAAATTGTCGAAGAGTAGACGAGAGAAAGCTGTAAACTTTTTCTCTCAGAACTGCGCGAAAACTTGTATTCCGGCTCGAAACAACGAGATACATCGTTTTAGATCGAAACAAGCGAGATTCACGAACATCGATTTTACAAGTCGTCGAAGTGTAGACGAGAGAGAGCTGTAAACTTTTTCTCTCAGAACTGCGGGAAAACTTGTATTCCAGCCCAATACAACGGGATACATCGTTTTAGATCGAAACTACCGAGATTTACGAAATTCGATTTTACAAGTCGTCGAAGAGCCGACGAGAGAAAGGTGTAAACTTTTTATCTCAGAACTGCGCGAAAACTTGTATTCCGGCTCAAAACAACGAGATACATCGTTTTAGATCGAAACTAGCGAGATTGATGAACATCGATTTTACAAGTCGTCGAAGTGTAGACGCGAGAGCTGTAAACTTTTTCTCTCAGAACAGTGCGAAAACTTGAATTCCGGCTGAAAACAACGGGATACATCATTTTAGATCGAAACTAGCGAGATTCACGAACATCGATTTTACAAGTCGTCGAAGAGTAGACGAGAGAAAGCTGTAAACTTTTTCTCTCAGAACTGCGCGAAAACTTGTATTCCGGCTCAAAACACCGGGATACATCGTTTTAGATTGAAACTAGCGAGATTCACGAACATCGATTTTACAAGTCGTCGAAGAGTAGACCAGAGAGAGCTGTAAACTTTTCCTCTCAGAACTGCGGGAAAACTTGTATTCCAGCTCAAAACAACGGGATACATCGTTTTAGATCGAAACTAGCGAGATTCACGAACATCGATTTTACTAGTCGTCGAAGAGTAGACGAGAGAAGGTGTAAACTTTTTCTCTCAGAACTGCGCGAAAACTTGTATTCCGGCTCAAAACAACGGGATACATCGTTTTAGATCGAAACTAGCAAAATTCACGAGCATCGAGTTTACAAGTCGTCGAAGAGTAGACGAGAGAAAGGTGTAAACTTTTTCTCTCAATACTGCGCGAAAACTTGTATTCCTGCTCAAAACAAAGGGATACATCGTTTTTGATCGAAACAAACGAGATTCACGAACATCGATTTTACTAGTCGTCGAAGAGTAGACGAGAGAAAGGTATAAACTTTTTCTCTCAGAACTGCGCGAAAACTTGTATTCCGGCTCAAAACAACGGGATACATCGTTTTAGACCGAAACTAGCAAAATTCACGAGCATCGATTTTACAAGTCGTCGAAGAGTAGACGAGAGAAAGGTGTAAACTTTTTCACACAGAACTGCGCGAAAACATGTATTCCGGCTCAAAACAACGGGATACATCGTTTTAGATCGAAAGTAGCGAGATTTATGCACTTCGATTGTACAAATCGTCGAAGAGTAGACGAGAGAAAGCTGTAAACTTTTTCTCTCAGAACTGCGCGAAAACTTGTATTCCGGCTCTAAACAATGGGATACATCGTTTTAGATCAAAACTAGCGAGATTTACAAACTTTGATTTTGCAAGTCGGCGAAGAGTACACGAGAGAGCACTGTAAACTCTTTCTCTCAGAAATGCACGAAAACTTGAATTCCGGCTGAAAACAACACGATACATCGTTTTAGATCGAAACTAGCGAAATTCACGAACATCGATTTTACTAGTCGTCGAAGAGTAGGCGTGAGAAGGTGTAAACTTTTTTTCTGAGAACTGCGGGAAAACTTGTATTCCGGCTCGAAACAACGGGATACATTGTTTTAGATCGAAACTAGCAAATATCACGAGCATCGATTTTACAAGTCGTCGAGGAGCCGACGAGAGAAAGGCGTAAACTTTTTATCTCAGAACTGCGCGAAAACTTGTATTCCGGCTCAAAACAACGAGATACATCGTTTTAGATCGAAACTAGCGAGATTCACGAACATCGATTTTACAAGTCGTCGAAGTGTAGACGAGAGAGAGCTGTAAACTTTTTCTCTCAGAACTGCGGGAAAACTTGTATTCCAGCCCAATACAACGGGATACATCGTTTTAGATCGAAACTACCGAGATTTACGAACTTCGATTGTACAAGTCGTCGGAGAGCTGACGAGAGAAAGGTGTAAACTTTTTCTCTCAGACCTGCGCGAAAACTTGTATTCCGGCTCAAAACAACGAGATAAATCGTTTTAGATAGAAGCTAGCAAAATTCATGAGCATCGATTTTACAAGTCGTCGAAGAGTAGACGAGAGAAAGGTGTAAACTTTTTCTCTCAGAACTGCGCGAAAACTTGTATTCCGGCTCAAAATAACAGGATACATCGTTTCAGATCGGAACTAGCAAAATTCACGAGCATCGATTTTACTAGCCGTCGAAGAGTATACGAGAGAAAGGTATAAACTTTTTCTCTTAGAACTGCACGAAAACTTGTATTCCGGCTCAAAACAACGGGATACATCGTTTTTGATCGAAACTAGCAAAATTCACGAGCATCGAGTTTACAAGTCGTCGAAGAGTAGACGAGAGAAAGGTGTAAACTTTTTCTCTCAGAACTGCGCGAAAACTTGTATTCCTACTCAAAACAACGGGATACATCGTTTTAGATCGAAATAAGCTAGATTCACGAACATCGATTTTACTAGTCGTCGAAGAGTAGACGAGAGAAAGGTATAAACTTTTTCTCTCAGAACTGCGCGAACACTTGTATTCCGGCTCAAAACACCGGGATACATCGTTTTAGATTGAAACTAGCGAGATTCACGAACATCGATTTTACAAGTCGTCGAAGAGTAGACCAGAGAGAGCTGTAATCTTTTTCTCTCAGAACTGCGGGAAAACTTGTATTCCAGCTCAAAACAACGGGATACATCGTTTTAGATCGAAATAAGCTAGATTCACGAACATCGATTTTACTAGTCGTCGAAGAGTAGACGAGAGAAAGGTATAAACTTTTTCTCTCAGAACTGCGCGAAAACTTGTATTCCGGCTCAAAACAACGGGATACATCGTTTTAGACCGAAAATAGCAAAATTCACGAGCATCGATTTTACAAGTCGTCGAAGAGTAGACGAGAGAAAAGTGTAAACTTTTTATCTGAGAACTGCGCGAAAACTTGTATTCCGGCTCAAAACAACGGGATACATCGTTTTAGATCAAAAGTAGCGAGATTTATGCACTTCGATTTTACAAATCGTCGAAGAGTAGACGAGAGAAAGCTGTAAACTTTTTCTCTCAGAACTGCGCGAAAATTTGTATTCCGGCTCAAAACAATGGGATACATCGTTTTAGATCAGAACTAGCGAGATTTACGAACTTTGGTTTTACAAGTCGGCGAAGAGTACACGAGAGAGCACTGTAAACTTTTTCTCTCAGAACTGCACGAAAACTTGAATTCCGGCTGAAAACAACACGATACATCGTTTTAGATCGAAACTAGCGAAATTCACGAACATCGATTTTACTAGTCGTCGAAGAGTAGGCGTGAGAAGGTGTAAACTTTTTCTCTGAGAACTGCGCGAAAACTTGTATTCCGGCTCGAAACAACGGGATACATTGTTTTAGATCGAAACTAGCAAATATCACGAACATCGATTTTACAAGTCGTCGAAGTGTAGACGCGAGAGAGCTGTAAACTTTTTCTCTGAGAACAGTGCGAAAACTTGAATTCCGGCTGAAAACAACGGGATACATCGTTTTAGATCGAAACTAGCGAGATTCACGAACATCGATTTTACAAGTCGTCGAAGAGTAGACGAGAGAAAGCTGTAAACTTTTTCTCTCAGAACTGCGCTAAAACTTGTATTCCGGCTCGAAACAACGGGATACATTGTTTTAGATCGAAACTAGGAAATATCACGAGCATCGAGTTTACAAGTCGTCGAAGAGTAGACGAGAGAAAGCTGTAAACTTTTTCTCTCAGAACTGCGCGAAAACTTGTATTCCGGCTCAAAACAACGAGATACATCGTTTTAGATCGAAACTAGCGAAATTCACGATAATTGATTTTACAAGTCGTCGAAGAGTAGACGAGAGAAAGGTGTAAACTTTTTCTCTCAGAACTGCGCGAAAACTTGTATTCCGGCTCAAAATAACGGGATACATCGTTTTAGATCGGAACTAGCAAAATTCACGAGCATCGATTTTACTAGCCGTCGAAGAGTAGACGAGAGAAAGGTATAAACTTCTTCTCTTAGAACTGCACGAAAACTTGTATTCCGGCTCAAAACAACGGGATACATCGTTTTCGATCGAAACTAGCAAAATTCACGAGCATCGATTTTACTAGTCGTCGAAGAGTAGACGAGAGAAAGGTATAAACTTTTTCTCTTAGAACTGCGCGAAAACTTGTATTCCGGCTCAAAACACCGGGATACATTGTTTTAGATCGAAACTAGCGAGATTCAAGAACATCGATTTTACAAGTCGTCGAAGTGTAGACGAGAGAGAGATGTAAACGTTTTCTCTCAGAACTGCGGGAAAACTTGTATTCCAGCCCAATACAACGGGATACATCGTTTTAGATCGAAACTAGCAAAATTCACGAGCATCGATTTTACTAGTCGCGAAGAGTAGACCAGAGAGAGCTGTAAACATTTTCTCTCAGAACTGCGGGAAAACTTGTATTCCAGCTCAAAACAACAGGATACATCGTTTTAGATCGAAACTAGCGAGATTCACGAACATCGATTTTACTAGTCGTCGAAGAGTAGACGAGAGAAAGGTATAAACTTTTTCTCTCAGAACTGCGCGAAAACTTGTATTCCGGCTCAAAACACCGGGATACATCGTTTTAGATTGAAACTAGCGAGATTCACGAACATCGATTTTACAAGTCGTCGAAGAGTAGACCAGAGAGAGCTGTAAACTTTTTCTCTCAGAACTGCGGGAAAACTTGTATTCGCTCAAAACAACGGGATACATCGTTTTAGATCGAAACTAGCGAGATTCACGAACATCGATTTTACTAGTCGTCGAAGAGTAGACGAGAGAAAGGTATAAACTTTTTCTCTCAGAACTGCGCGAACACTTGTATTCCGGCTCAAAACACCGGGATACATCGTTTTAGATTGAAACTAGCGAGATTCACGAACATCGATTTTACAAGTCGTCGAAGAGTAGACCAGAGAGAGCTGTAAACTTTTTCTCTCAGAACTGCGGGAAAACTTGTATTCCAGCTCAAAACAACGGGATACATCGTTTTAGATCGAAATAAGCTATATTCACGAACATCGATTTTACTAGTCGTCGAATAGTAGACGAGAGAAAGGTATAAACTTTTTCTCTCAGAACTGCGCGAAAACTTGTATTCCGGCTCAAAACAACGGGATACATCGTTTTAGACCGAAACTAGCAATATTCACGAGCATCGATTTTACAAGTCGTCGAAGAGTAGACGAGAGAAAAGTGTAAACTTTTTATCTCAGAACTGCGCGAAAACTTGTATTCCGGCTCAAAACAACGGGATACATCGTTTTAGATCAAAAGTAGCGAGATTTATGCACTTCGATTTTACAAATCGTCGAAGAGTAGACGAGAGAAAGCTGTAAACTTTTTCTCTCAGAACTGCGCGAAAACTTGTATTCCGGCTCAAAACAATGGGATACATCGTTTTAGATCAGAACTAGCGAGATTTACGAACTTTGGTTTTACAAGTCGGCGAAGAGTACACGAGAGAGCACTGTAAATTTTTTCTCTCAGAACTGCACGAAAACTTGAATTCCGGCTGAAAACAACACGATACATCGTTTTAGATCGAAACTAGCGAAATTCACGAACATCGATTTTACTAGTCGTCGAAGAGTAGGCGTGAGAAGGTGTAAACTTTTTCTCTGAGAACTGCGCGAAAACTTGTATTCCGGCTCGAAACAACGGGATACATTGTTTTAGATCGAAACTAGCAAATATCACGAACATCGATTTTACAAGTCGTCGAAGTGTAGACGCGAGAGAGCTGTAAACTTTTTCTCTGAGAACAGTGCGAAAACTTGAATTCCGGCTGAAAACAACGGGATACATCGTTTTAGATCGAAACTAGCGAGATTCACGAACATCGATTTTACAAGTCGTCGAAGAGTAGACGAGAGAAAGCTGTAAACTTTTTCTCTCAGAACTGCGCTAAAACTTGTATTCCGGCTCAAAACACCGGGATACATCGTTTTAGATTGAAACTAGCGAGATTCACGAACATCGATTTTACAAGTCGTCGAAGAGTAGACCAGAGAGAGCTGTAAACTTTTTCTCTCAGAACTGCGCGAAAACTTGTATTCCGGCTCGAGACAACGGGATACATTGTTTTAGATCAAAACTAGGAAATATCACGAGCATCGAGTTTACAAGTCGTCGAAGAGTAGACGAGAGAAAGCTGTAAACTTTTTCTCTCAGAACTGCGCGAAAACTTGTATTCCGGCTCAAAACAACGAGATACATCGCTTTAGATCGAAACTAGCGAAATTCACGATAATTGATTTTACAAGTCGTCGAAGAGTAGACGAGAGAAAGGTGTAAACTTTTTCTCTCAGAACTGCGCGAAAACTTGTATTCCGGCTCAAAATAACGGGATACATCGGTTTAGATCGGAACTAGCAAAATTCACGAGCATCGATTTTACTAGCCGTCGAAGAGCAGACGAGAGAAAGGTATACACTTTTTCTCTTAGAACTGCACGAAAACTTGTATTCCGGCTCAAAACAACGGGATACATCGTTTTTGATCGAAACTAGCAAAATTCACGAGCATCGAGTTTACAAGTCGTCGAAGAGTAGGCGAGAGAAAGGTGTAAACGTTTTCTCTCGGAACTGCGCGAAAACTTGTATTCCTGCTCAAAACAACGGGATACATCGTTTAAGATCGAAATAAGCTAGACTCACGAACATCGATTTTACTAGTCGTCGAAGAGTAGACGAGAGAAAGGTATAAACTTTTTCTCTCAGAACTGCGCGAAAACTTGTATTCCGGCTCAAAACAACGGGATACATCGTTTTAGACCGAAAATAGCAAAATTCACGAGCATCGATTTTACAAGTCGTCGAAGAGTAGACGAGAGAAAGGTGTAAACTTTTTATCTCAGAACTGCGCGAAAACTTGTATTCCGGCTCAAAACAACGGGATACATCGTTTTAGATCGAAAGTTGCGAGATTTATGCACTTCGATTTTACAAATCGTCGAAGAGTAGATGAGAGAAAGCTGTAAACTTTTTCTCTCAGAACTGCACGAAAACTTGTATTCCGGCTCAAAACAATGGGATACATCGTTTTAGATCAAAACTAGCGAGATTTACGAACTTTGATTTTACAAGTCGGCGAAGAGTACACGAGAGAGCACTGTAAACTTTTTCTCTCAGAACTGCACGAAAACTTGAATTCCGGCTGAAAACAACACGATACATCGTTTTAGATCGAAACTAGCGAAATTCACGAACATCGATTTTACAAGTTGTCGAAGTGTAGACGAGAGAGAGCTGTAAACTTTTTCTCTCAGAACTGCGGGAAAACTTGTATTCCAGCCCAATACAACGGGATACATCGTTTTAGATCGAAACTACCGAGATTTACGAACTTCGATTTTACAAGTCGTCGAAGAGCAGACGAGAGAAAGGTGTAAACTTTTTCTCTCAGAACTGCGCGAAAACTTGTATTCCGGCTCGAAACAACGAGATACATCGTTTTAGATCGAAACTAGCGAAATTCACGATAATTGATTTTACAAGTCGTCGAAGAGTAGACGAGAGAAAGGTGTAAACTTTTTCTCTCAGAACTGCGCGAAAACTTGTATTCCGGCTCAAAATAACGGGATACATCGTTTTAGATCGGAACTAGCAAAATTCACGAGCATCGATTTTACTAGCCGTCGAAGAGTAGACGAGAGAAAGGTATAAACTTTTTCTCTTAGAACTGCACGAAAACTTGTATTCCGGCTCAAAACAACGAGATAAATTGTTTTAGATAGAAGCTAGCAAAATTTACGAGCATCGATTTTGCAAGTCATTGAAGAGGAGACGAGAGAAAGGTGTAAACGTTTTCTCTCAGAACAGTGCGAAAACTTGAATTCCGGCTGAAAACAACGGGATACATCGTTGTAGATCGAAACTAGCGAGATTCACGAACATCGATTTTACAAGTCGTCGAGGATCCGACGAGAAAAAGGTGTAAACGTTTTATCTCAGAACTGCTCGAAAACTTGTATTCCGGCTCAAAACAACGAGATACATCGTTTTAGATCGAAACAAGCGAGATTCACGAACATCGATTTTACAAGTCGTCGAAGTGTAGACGAGAGAGAGCTGTAAACTTTTTCTCTCAGAACTGCGGCAAAACTTGTATTCCAGCCCAATACAACAGGATACATCGTTTTAGATCGAAACTACCGAGATTTACGAACTTCGATTTTACAAGTCGTCGAAGAGCAGACGAGAGAAAGGTGTAAACTTTTTCTCTCAGAACTGCGCGAAAACTTGTATTCCGGCTCAAAACAACGAGATAAATCGTTTTAGATAGAAGCTACCAAATTTCACGAGCATCGATTTTGCAAGTCGTTGAAGAGTAGACGAGAGAAAGGTGTAAACGTTTTCTCTCAGAACAGTGCGAAAACTTGAATTCCGGCTGAAAACAACGGGATACCTCGTTGTAGATCGAAACTAGGAAATATCACGAGCATCGAGTTTACAAGTCGTCGAAGAGTAGACGAGAGAAAGCTGTACACTTTTTCTCTCAGAACTGCGCGAAAACTTGTATTCCGGCTCAAAACAACGAGATACATCGTTTTAGATCGAAACTAGCGAAATTCACGATAATTGATTTTACAAGTCGTCGAAGAGTAGACGAGAGAAAGGTGTAAACTTTTTCTCTCAGAACTGCGCGAAAACTTGTATTCCGGCTCAAAATAACGGGATACATCGTTTTAGATCGGAACTAGCAAAATTCACGAGCATCGATTTTACTAGCCGTCGAAGAGTAGACGAGAGAAAGGTATAAACTTTTTCTCTTAGAACTGCACGAAAACTTGTATTCCGGCTCAAAACAACGGGATACATCGTTTTTGATCGAAACTAGCAAAATTCACGAGCATCGAGTTTACAAGTCGTCGAAGAGTAGGCGAGAGAAAGGTGTAAACTTTTTCTCTCAGAACTGCGCAAAAACTTGTATTCCTGCTCAAAACAACGGGATACATCGTTTTAGATCGAAATAAGCTAGATTCACGAACATCGATTTTACTAGTCGTCGAAGAGTAGACGAGAGAAAGGTATAAACTTTTTCTCTCAGAACTGCGCGAAAACTTGTATTCCGGCTCAAAACAACGGGATACATCGTTTTAGACCGAAAATAGCAAAATTCACGAGCATCGATTTTACAAGTCGTCGAACAGTAGACGAGAGAAAGGTGTAAACTTTTTATCTCAGAACTGCGCGAAAACTTGTATTCCGGCTCAAAACAACGGGATACATCGTTTTAGATCGAAAGTTGCGAGATTTATGCACTTCGATTTTACAAATCGTCGAAGAGTAGACGAGAGAAAGCTGTAAACTTTTTCACTCAGAACTGCACGAAAACTTGTATTCCGGCTCAAAACAATGGGATACATCGTTTTAGATCAAAACTAGCGAGATTTACGAACTTTGATTTTACAAGTCGGCGAAGAGTACACGAGAGAGCACTGTAAACTTTTTCTCTCAGAACTGCACGAAAACTTGAATTCCGGCTGAAAACAACACGATACATCGTTTTAGATCGAAACTAGCGAAATTCACGAACATCGATTTTACAAGTCGTCGAAGTGTAGACGAGAGAGAGCTGTAAACGTTTTCTCTCAGAACTGCGGGAAAACTTGTATTCCAGCCCAATACAACGGGATACATCGTTTTAGATCGAAACTACCGAGATTTACGAACTTCGATTTTACAAGTCGTTGAAGAGCAGACGAGAGAAAGGTGTAAACTTTTTCTCTCAAAACTGCGCGAAAACTTGTATTCCGGCTCAAACCAACGAGATAAATTGTTTTAGATAGAAGCTAGCAAAATTTACGAGCATCGATTTTGCAAGTCGTTGAAGAGTAGACGAGAGAAAGGTGTAAACGTTCTCTCAGAACAGTGCGAAAACTTGAATTCCGGCTGAAAACAACGGGATACATCGTTGTAGATCGAAACTAGCGAGATTCACGAACATCGATTTTACAAGTCGTCGAGGATCCGACGAGAAAAAGGTGTAAACGTTTTATCTCAGAACTGCGCGAAAACTTGTATTCCGGCTCAAAACAACGAGATACATCGTTTTAGATCGAAACAAGCGAGATTCACGAACATCGATTTTACAAGTCGTCGAAGTGTAGACGAGAAAGAGCTGTAAACTTTTTCTCTCAGAACTGCGGCAAAACTTGTATTTCAGCCCAATACAACAGGATACATCGTTTTAGATCGAAACTACCGAGATTTACGAACTTCGATTTTACAAGTCGTCGAAGAGCAGACGAGAGAAAGGTGTAATCTTTTTCTCTCAGAACTGCGCGAAAACTTGTATTCCGGCTCAAAACAACGAGATAAATCGTTTTAGATAGAAGCTAGCAAAATTCACGAGCATCGATTTTGCAAGTCGTTGAAGAGTAGACGAGAGAAAGGTGTAAACGTTTTCTCTCAGAACAGTGCGAAAACTTGAATTCCGGCTGAAAACAACGGGATACCTCGTTGTAGATCGAAACTAGGAAATATCACGAGCATCGAGTTTACAAGTCGTCGAAGAGTAGACGAGAGAAAGCTGTAAACTTTTTCTCTCAGAACTGCGCGAAAACTTGTATTCCGGCTCAAAATAACGGGATACATCGTTTTAGATCGGAACTAGCAAAATTCACGAACATCGATTTTACTAGTCGTCGAAGAGTAGACGAGAGAAAGGTATAAACTTTTTCTCTCAGAACTTGGCGAAAACTTGTATTCCGGCTCAAAACAACGGGATACATCGTTTTAGACCGAAAATAGCAAAATTCACGAGCATCGATTTTACAAGTCGTCGAAGAGTAGACGAGAGAAAGGTGTAAACTTTTTATCTCAGAACTGCGCGAAAACTTGTATTCCGGCTCAAAACAACGGGATACATCGTTTTAGATCGAAAGTTGCGAGATTTATGCACTTCGATTTTACAAATCGTCGAAGAGTAGACGAGAGAAAGCTGTAAACTTTTTCTCTCAGAACTGCACGAAAACTTGTATTCCGGCTCAAAACAATGGGATACATCGTTTTAGATCAAAACTAGCGAGATTTACGAACTTTGATTTTACAAGTCGGCGAAGAGTACACGAGAGAGCACTGTAAACTTTTTCTCTCAGAACTGCACGAAAACTTGAATTCCGGCTGAAAACAACACGATACATCGTTTTAGATCGAAACTAGCGAAATTCACGAACATCGATTTTACAAGTCGTCGAAGTGTAGACGAGAGAGAGCTGTAAACTTTTTCTCTCAGAACTGCGGGAAAACTTGTATTCCAGCCCAATACAACGGGATACATCGTTTTAGATCGAAACTACCGAGATTTACGAACTTCGATTTTACAAGTCGTTGAAGTGCAGACGAGAGAAAGGTGTAAACTTTTTCTCTCAGAACTGCGCGAAAACTTGTATTCCGGCTCAAAACAACGAGATAAATTGTTTTAGATAGAAGCTAGCAAAATTTACGAGCATCGATTTTGCAAGTCGTTGAAGAGTAGACGAGAGAAAGGTGTAAACGTTTTCTCTCAGAACAGTGCGAAAACTTGAATTCCGGCTGAAAACAACGAGATACATCGTTGTAGATCGAAACTAGCGAGATTCACGAACATCGATTTTACAAGTCGTCGAGGATCCGACGAGAAAAAGGTGTAAACGTTTTATCTCAGAACTGCGCGAAAACTTGTATTCCGGCTCAAAACAACGAGATACATCGTTTTAGATCGAAACAAGCGAGATTCACGAACATCGATTTTACAAGTCGTCGAAGTGTAGACGAGAGAGAGCTGTAAACTTTTTCTCTCAGAACTGCGGCAAAACTTGTATTCCAGCCCAATACAACAGGATACATCGTTTTAGATCGAAACTACCGAGATTTACGAACTTCGATTTTACAAGTCGTCGAAGAGCAGACGAAAGAAAGGTGTAAACTTTTTCTCTCAGAACTGTGCGAAAACTTGTATTCCGGCTCAAAACAACGAGATAAATCGTTTTAGATAGAAGCTAGCAAAATTCACGAGCATCGATTTTGCAAGTCGTTGAAGAGTAGACGAGAGAAAATTGTAAACGTTTTCTCTCAGAACAGTGCGAAAACTTGAATTCCGGCTGAAAACAACGGGATACCTCGTTGTAGATCGAAACTAGGAAATATCACGAGCATCGAGTTTACAAGTCGTCGAAGAGTAGACGAGAGAAAGCTGTAAACTTTTTCTCTCAGAACTGCGCGAAAACTTGTATTCCGGCTCAAAACAACGAGATACATCGTTTTAGATCAAAACTAGCGAAATTCACGATAATTGATTTTACAAGTCGTCGAAGAGTAGACGAGAGAAAGGTGTAAACTTTTTCTCTCAGAACTGCGCGAAAACTTGTATTCCGGCTCAAAATAACGGGATACATCGTTTTAGATCGGAACTAGCAAAATTCACGAACATCGATTTTACTAGTCGTCGAAGAGTAGACGAGAGAAAGGTATAAACTTTTTCTCTCAGAACTTGGCGAAAACTTGTATTCCGGCTCAAAACAACGGGATACATCGTTTTAGACCGAAAATAGCAAAATTCACGAGCATCGATTTTACAAGTCGTCGAAGAGTAGACGAGAGAAAGGTGTAAACTTTTTATCTCAGAACTGCGCGAAAACTTGTATTCCGGCTCAAAACAACGGGATACATCGTTTTAGATCGAAAGTTGCGAGATTTATGCACTTCGATTTTACAAATCGTCGAAGAGTAGACGAGAGAAAGCTGTAAACTTTTTCTCTCAGAACTGCACGAAAACTTGTATTCCGGCTCAAAACAATGGGATACATCGTTTTAGATCAAAACTAGCGAGATTTACGAACTTTGATTTTACAAGTCGGCGAAGAGTACACGAGAGAGCACTGTAAACTTTTTCTCTCACAACTGCACGAAAACTTGAATTCCGGCTGAAAACAACACGATACATCGTTTTAGATCGAAACTAGCGAAATTCACGAACATCGATTTTACAAGTCGTCGAAGTGTAGACGAGAGAGAGCTGTAAACTTTTTCTCTCAGAACTGCGGGAAAACTTGTATTCCAGCCCAATACAACGGGATACATCGTTTTAGGTCGAAACTACCGAGATTTACGAACTTCGATTTTACAAGTCGTTGAAGAGCAGACGAGAGAAAGGTGTAAACTTTTTCTCTCAGAACTGCGCGAAAACTTGTATTCCGGCTCAAAACAACGAGATAAATTGTTTTAGATAGAAGCTAGCAAAATTTACGAGCATCAATTTTGCAAGTCGTTGAAGAGTAGACGAGAGAAAGGTGTAAACGTTTTCTCTCAGAACAGTGCGAAAACTTGAATTCCGGCTGAAAACAACGGGATACATCGTTTTAGATTGAAACTAGCGAGATTCACGAACATCGATTTTACAAGTCGTCAAAGAGTAGACGAGAGCTGCAAACTTTTTCTCTCAGAACTGCGGGAAAACTTGTATTCCAGCTCAAAACAACGGGATACATCGTTTTAAATCGAAACTAGCGAGATTCACGAACATCGATTTTACAAGTCGCCGAAGAGTAGACGAGACCTGTAAACTTTTTCTCTCAGAACTGGAGGAAAACTTGTATTCCGGCTCAAAACAACGGAATACATCGTTTTAGATCGAAACTAGCGAGATTTACGCAATTAGATTTTACAAGTCGTCGAAGAGTAGACGAGACCTGTAAACTTTTTCTCTCAGAACTGGAGGAAAACTTGTATTCCGGCTCAAAATAACGGGATACATCGTTTTAGATCGAAACTAGCAAAATTCACGAGCATCGCTTTTACTAGTCGTCGAAGAGTAGACGAGAGAAAGGTATAAACTTTTTCTCTTAGAACTGCACGAAAAATTGTATTCCGGCTCAAAACAACGGGATACATCGTTTTTGATCGAAACTAGCAAAAATTCACGAGCATCGAGTCTACAAGTCGTCGAAGAGTAGACGAGAGAAAGGTGTAAACTTTTTCTCTCAGAACTGCGCGAAAACTTGTATTCCGGCTCGAAACAACGGGATACATTGTTTTAGATCGAAACTAGCAAATATCACGAGCATCGATTTTTCAAGTCGTCGAGGAGCCGACGAGAGAAAGGTGTAAACTTTTTATCTCAGAACTGCGCGAAAACTTGTATTCCGGCTCAAAACAACGAGATACATTGTGTTAGATCGAAACTAGCGAGATTCACGAACATCGATTTTACAAGTCGTCGAAGTGTAGACGCGAGAGAGCTGTAAACTTTTTCTCTCAGAACTGTGCGAAAACTTTAATTCCGGCTGAAAACAACGGGATACATCATTTTAGATCGAAACTAGCGAGATTCACGAACATCGATTTTACAAGTCGTCGAAGAGTAGACGAGAGAAAGCTGTAAACTTTTTCTCTCAGAACTGCGTGAAAAATTGTATTCCGGCTCAAAACACCGGGATACATCGTTTTAGATTGAAAATAGCGAGATTCACGAGCATATATTTTACAAGTCGTCGAAGAGTAGACCAGAGAGAGCTGTAAACTTTTTCTCTCAGAACTACGGGAAAACTTGTATTCCAGCTCAAAACAACTGGATACATCGTTTTAGATCGAAACTAGCGAGATTCACGAACATCGATTTTACTAGTCGTCGAAGAGTACACGAGAGAAGGTGTAAACTTTTTCTCTCAGAACTGCGCGAAAACTTGTATTCCGGCTCGAAACAACGGGATACATTGTTTTAGATCGAAACTAGGAAATATCACGAGCATCGAGATTACAACTCGTCGAAGAGCCGACGAGAGAAAGGTGTAAACTTTTTATCTCAGAACTGCGCGAAAACTTGTATTCCGGCTCAAAACAACGAGATACATCGTTTTAGATCGAAACAAGCGAGATTCACGAACATCGATTTTACAAGTCGTCGAAGTGTAGACGAGAGAGAGCTGTAAACGTTTTCTCTCAGAACTGCGGGAAAACTTGTATTCCAGCCCAATACAACGGGATACATCGTTTTAGATCGAAACTACCGAGATTTACGAACTTCGGTTTTACAAGTCGTCGAAGAGCAGACGAGAGAAAGGTGTAAACTTTTCTCTCAGAACTGCGCGAAAAGTTGTATTCCGGCTCAAAACAACGAGATAAATCGTTTTAGATAGAAGCTAGCAAAATTCACGAGCATCGATTTTGCAAGTCGTTGAAGAGTAGACGAGAGAAAGGTGTAAACGTTTTCTCTCAGAACAGTGCGAAAACTTGAATTCCGGCTGAAAACAACGGGATACATCGTTTTAGATTGAAACTAGCGAGATTCACGAACATCGATATTACAAGTCGTCAAAGAGTAGACGAGAGCTGTAAACTTTTTCTCTCAGAACTGCGGGAAAACTTTTATTCCAGCTCAAAACAACGGGATACAACGTTTTAAATCGAAACTAGCGAGATTCACGAACATCGATTTTACAAGTCGCCGAAGAGTAGACGAGACCTGTAAACTTTTTCTCTCAGAACTGGAGGAAAACTTGTATTCCGGCTCAAAACAACGGAATACATCGTTTTAGATCGAAACTAGCGAGATTTACGCAATTAGATTTTACAAGTCGTCGAAGAGTAGACGAGAGAAAGCTGTAAACTTTTTCTCTCAGAACTGCGCGAAAACTTGTATTCCGGCTCAAACCAACGAGATACATCGTTTTAGATCGAAACTACCGTGATTTACGAACTTCGATTTTACAATTCGTCGAAGAGCAGACGAGAGAAAGGTGTAAACTTTTTCTCTCGGAACTGCGCGAAAACTTGTATTCCGGCTCAAAACAACGAGAAAAATTGTTTTAGATAGAAGCTAGCAAAATTCACGAGCATCGATTTTACAAGTCGTCGAAGAGTAGACGAGAGAAAGCTCTAAACTTTTTCTCTCAGAACTGCGCGAAAACTTGTATTCGGGCTCAAAACACCGGGATACATCGTTTTAGATTGAAACTAGCGAGATTCACGAACATCGATTTTACAAGTCGTCAAAGAGTAGACGAGAGCTGTAAACTTTTTCTCTCAGAACTGCGGGAAAACTTGTATTCCAGCTCAAAACAACGGGATACATCGTTTTAGATCGAAACTAGCGAGATTCACGAACATCGATTTTACAAGTCGTCGAAGAGTAGACGAGACCTGTAAACTTTTTCTCTCAGAACTGGAGGAAAACTTGTATTCCGGCTCAAAATAACGGGATACATCGTTTTAGATCGAAACTAGCAAAATTCACGAGCATCGCTTTTACTAGTCGTCGAAGAGTAGACGAGAGAAAGGTATAAACTTTTTCTCTTAGAACTGCACGAAAAATTGTATTCCGGCTCAAAACAACGGGATACATCGTTTTTGATCGAAACTAGCAAAATTCACGAGCATCGAGTCTACAAGTCGTCGAAGAGTAGACGAGAGAAAGGTGTAAACTTTTTCTCTCAGAACTGCGCGAAAACTTGTATTCCGGCTCGAAACAACGGGATACATTGTTTTAGATCGAAACTAGCAAATATCACGAGCATCGATTTTTCAAGTCGTCGAGGAGCCGACGAGAGAAAGGTGTAAACTTTTTATCTCAGAACTGCGCGAAAACTTGTATTCCGGCTCAAAACAACGAGATACATTGTGTTAGATCGAAACTAGCGAGATTCACGAACATCGATTTTACAAGTCGTCGAAGTGTAGACGCGAGAGAGCTGTAAACTTTTTCTCTCAGAACAGTGCGAAAACTTTAATTCCGGCTGAAAACAACGGGAAACATCATTTTAGATCGAAACTAGCGAGATTCACGAACATCGATTTTACAAGTCGTCGAAGAGTAGACGAGAGAAAGCTGTAAACTTTTTCTCTCAGAACTGCGTGAAAAATTGTATTCCGGCTCAAAACACCGGGATACATCGTTTTAGATTGAAAATAGCGAGATTCACGAACATATATTTTACAAGTCGTCGAAGAGTAGACCAGAGAGAGCTGTAAACTTTTTCTCTCAGAACTGCGGGAAAACTTGTATTCCAGCTCAAAACAACTGGATACATCGTTTTAGATCGAAACTAGCGAGATTCACGAACATCGATTTTACTAGTCGTCGAAGAGTACACGAGAGAAGGTGTAAACTTTTTCTCTCAGAACTGCGCGAAAACTTGTATTCCGGCTCGAAACAACGGGATACATTGTTTTAGATCGAAACTAGGAAATATCACGAGCATCGAGATTACAACTCGTCGAAGAGCCGACGAGAGAAAGGTGTAAACTTTTTATCTCAGAACTGCGCGAAAACTTGTATTCCGGCTCAAAACAACGAGATACATCGTTTTAGATCGAAACAAGCGAGATTCACGAACATCGATTTTACAAGTCGTCGAAGTGTAGACGAGAGAGAGCTGTAAACTTTTTCTCTCAGAACTGCGGGAAAACTTGTATTCCAGCCCAATACAACGGGATACATCGTTTTAGATCGAAACTACCGAGATTTACGAACTTCGATTTTACAAGTCGTCGAAGAGCAGACGAGAGAAAGGTGTAAACTTTTCTCTCAGAACTGCGCGAAAAGTTGTATTCCGGCTCAAAACAACGAGATAAATCGTTTTAGATAGAAGCTAGCAAAATTCACGAGCATCGATTTTGCAAGTCGTTGAAGAGTAGACGAGAGAAAGGTGTAAACGTTTTCTCTCAGAACAGTGCGAAAACTTTAATTCCGGCTGAAAACAACGGGATACATCATTTTAGATCGAAACCAGCGAGATTCACGAACATCGATTTTACAAGTCGTCGAAGAGTAGACGAGAGAAAGCTGTAAACTTTTTCTCTCAGAACTGCGTGAAAAATTGTATTCCGGCTCAAAACACCGGGATACATCGTTTTAGATTGAAAATAGCGAGATTCACGAACATATATTTTACAAGTCGCCGAAGAGTAGACCAGAGAGAGCTGTAAACTTTTTCTCTCAGAACTGCGGGAAAACTTGTATTCCAGCTCAAAACAACTGGATACATCGTTTTAGATCGAAACTAGCGAGATTCACGAACATCGATTTTACTAGTCGTCGAAGAGTACACGAGAGAAGGTGTAAACTTTTTCTCTCAGAACTGCGCGAAAACTTGTATTCCGGCTCGAAACAACGGGATACATTGTTTTAGATCGAAACTAGGAAATATCACGAGCATCGAGATTACAACTCGTCGAAGAGCCGACGAGAGAAAGGTGTAAACTTTTTATCTCAGAACTGCGCGAAAACTTGTATTCCGGCTCAAAACAACGAGATACATCGTTTTAGATCGAAACAAGCGAGATTCACGAACATCGATTTTACAAGTCGTCGAAGTGTAGACGAGAGAGAGCTGTAAACTTTTTCTCTCAGAACTGCGGGAAAACTTGTATTCCAGCCCAATACAACGGGATACATCGTTTTAGATCGAAACTACCGAGATTTACGAACTTCGATTTTACAAGTCGTCGAAGAGCAGACGAGAGAAAGGTGTAAACTTTTCTCTCAGAACTGCGCGAAAAGTTGTATTCCGGCTCAAAACAACGAGATAAATCGTTTTAGATAGAAGCTAGCAAAATTCACGAGCATCGATTTTGCAAGTCGTTGAAGAGTAGACGAGAGAAAGGTGTAAACGTTTTCTCTCAGAACAGTGCGAAAACTTGAATTCCGGCTGAAAACAACGGGATACATCGTTGTAGATCGAAACTAGCGAGATTCACGAACATCGATTTTACAAGTCGTCGAAGAGTAGACGAGAAAAAGCTCTAAACTTTTTCTCTCAGAACTGCGCGAAAACTTGTATTCCGGCTCAAAACACCGGGATACATCGTTTTAGATTGAAACTAGCGAGATTCACGAACATCGATTTTACAAGTCGTCAAAGAGTAGACGAGAGCTGTAAACTTTTTCTCTCAGAACTGCGGGAAAACTTGTATTCCGGCTCAAAACAACGGAATACATCGTTTTAGATCGAAACTAACGAGATTTACGCAATTAGATTTTACAAGTCGTCGAAGAGTAGGCGAGAGAAAGCTGTAAACTTTTTCTCTCAGAACTGCGCGAAAACTTGTATTCCGGCTCAAAACAACGAGATACATCGGTTTAGATCGAAACTACCGAGATTTACGAACTTCGATTTTACAAGTCGTCGAAGAGCAGACGAGAGAAAGGTGTAAACTTTTTCTCTCAGAACTGCACGAAAACTTGTATTCCGGCTCAAAACAACGAGAAAAATCGTTTTAGATAGAAGCTAGCAAAATTCACGAGCATCGATTTTACAAGTCGTCGAAGAGTAGACGAGAGAAAGCTCTAAACTTTTTCTCTCAGAACTGCGCGAAAACTTGTATTCCGGCTCAAAACACCGGGATACATCGTTTTAGATTGAAACTAGCGAGATTCACGAACATCGATTTTACAAGTCGTCAAAGAGTAGACGAGAGCTGTAAACTTTTTCTCTCAGAACTGCGGGAAAACTTGTATTCCAGCTCAAAACAACGGGATACATCGTTTTAGATCGAAACTAGCGAGATTCACGAACATCGGTTTTACAAGTCGAAGAGTAGACGAGACCTGTTAACTTTTTCTCTCAGAACTGGAGGAAAACTTGTATTCCGGCTCAAAATAACGGGATACATCGTTTTAGATCGAAAGTAGCAAAATTCACGAGCATCATTTTACTAGTCGTCGAAGAGTAGACGAGAGAAAGGTATAAACTTTTTCTCTTAGAACTGCACGAAAAATTGTATTCCGGCTCAAAACAACGGGATACATCGTTTTTGATCGAAACTAGCAAAATTCACGAGCATCGAGTTTACAAGTCGTCGAAGAGTAGACGAGAGAAAGGTGTAAACTTTTTCTCTCAGAACTGCGCGAAAACTTGTATTCCGGCTCGAAACAACGGGATACATTGTTTTAGATCGAAACTAGCAAATATCACGAGCATCGATTTTACAAGTCGTCGAAGAGTAGGCGTGAGAAGGTGCAAACTTTTTCTCTGAGAACTGCGCGAAAACTTGTATTCCGGCTCGGAACAACGAGATACATCGTTTTAGATCGAAACAAGCGAGATTCACGAACATCGATTTTACAAGTCGTCGAAGTGTAGACGAGAGAGAGCTGTAAACTTTTTCTCTCAGAACTGCGGGAAAACTTGTATTCCAGCCCAATACAACGGGATACATCGTTTTAGATCGAAACTACCGAGATTTACGAACTTCGATTTTACAAGTCGTCGAAGAGCCGACGAGAGAAAGGTGTAAACTTTTTATCTCAGAACTGCGCGAAAACTTGTATTCCGGCTCGAAACAACGAGATACATCGTTTTTGATCGAAACTAGCGAGATTCATGAACATCGATTTTACAAGTCGTCGAAGTGTAGACGCGAGAGCTGTAAACTTTTTCTCTCAGAACAGTGCGAAAACTTGAATTCCGGCTGAAAACAACGGGATACATCATTTTAGATCGAAACTAGCGAGATTCACGAACATCGATTTTACAAGTCGTCGAGGAGCCGACGAGAGAAAGTGTAAACTTTTTATCTCAGAACTGCGCGAAAACTTGTATTCCGGCTCAAAACAACGAGATACATCGTTTTAGATCGAAACTAGCGAGATTCACGAACATCGATTTTACAAGTCGTCGAAGTGTAGACGAGAGAGAGCTGTAAATGTTTTCTCTCAGAACTGCGGGAAAACTTGTATTCCAGCCCAATACAACGGGATACATCGTTTTAGATCGAAACTAGCGAGATTCACGAACATCGATTTTACAAGTCGTCGAAGAGTAGACGAGACCTGTAAACTTTTTCTCTCAGAACTGGAGGAAAACTTGTATTCCGGCTCAAAATAACGGGATACATCGTTTTAGATCGAAACTAGCAAAATTCACGAGCATCGCTTTTACTAGTCGTCGAAGAGTAGACGAGAGAAAGGTATAAACTTTTTCTCTTAGAACTGCACGAAAAATTGTATTCCGGCTCAAAACAACGGGATACATCGTTTTTGATCGAAACTAGCAAAAATTCACGAGCATCGAGTCTACAAGTCGTCGAAGAGTAGACGAGAGAAAGGTGTAAACTTTTTCTCTCAGAACTGCGCGAAAACTTGTATTCCGGCTCGAAACAACGGGATACATTGTTTTAGATCGAAACTAGCAAATATCACGAGCATCGATTTTTCAAGTCGTCGAGGAGCCGACGAGAGAAAGGTGTAAACTTTTTATCTCAGAACTGCGCGAAAACTTGTATTCCGGCTCAAAACAACGAGATACATTGTGTTAGATCGAAACTAGCGAGATTCACGAACATCGATTTTACAAGTCGTCGAAGTGTAGACGCGAGAGAGCTGTAAACTTTTTCTCTCAGAACTGTGCGAAAACTTTAATTCCGGCTGAAAACAACGGGATACATCATTTTAGATCGAAACTAGCGAGATTCACGAACATCGATTTTACAAGTCGTCGAAGAGTAGACGAGAGAAAGCTGTAAACTTTTTCTCTCAGAACTGCGTGAAAAATTGTATTCCGGCTCAAAACACCGGGATACATCGTTTTAGATTGAAAATAGCGAGATTCACGAACATATATTTTACAAGTCGTCGAAGAGTAGACCAGAGAGAGCTGTAAACTTTTTCTCTCAGAACTGCAGGAAAACTTGTATTCCAGCTCAAAACAACTGGATACATCGTTTTAGATCGAAACTAGCGAGATTCACGAACATCGATTTTACTAGTCGTCGAAGAGTACACGAGAGAAGGTGTAAACTTTTTCTCTCAGAACTGCGCGAAAACTTGTATTCCGGCTCGAAACAACGGGATACATTGTTTTAGATCGAAACTAGGAAATATCACGAGCATCGAGATTACAACTCGTCGAAGAGCCGACGAGAGAAAGGTGTAAACTTTTTATCTCAGAACTGCGCGAAAACTTGTATTCCGGCTCAAAACAACGAGATACATCGTTTTAGATCGAAACAAGCGAGATTCACGAACATCGATTTTACAAGTCGTCGAAGTGTAGACGAGAGAGAGCTGTAAACGTTTTCTCTCAGAACTGCGGGAAAACTTGTATTCCAGCCCAATACAACGGGATACATCGTTTTAGATCGAAACTACCGAGATTTACGAACTTCGATTTTACAAGTCGTCGAAGAGCAGACGAGAGAAAGGTGTAAACTTTTCTCTCAGAACTGCGCGAAAAGTTGTATTCCGGCTCAAAACAACGAGATAAATCGTTTTAGATAGAAGCTAGCAAAATTCACGAGCATCGATTTTGCAAGTCGTTGAAGAGTAGACGAGAGAAAGGTGTAAACGTTTTCTCTCAGAACAGTGCGAAAACTTGAATTCCGGCTGAAAACAACGGGATACATCGTTTTAGATTGAAACTAGCGAGATTCACGAACATCGATATTACAAGTCGTCAAAGAGTAGACGAGAGCTGTAAACTTTTTCTCTCAGAACTGCGGGAAAACTTGTATTCCAGCTCAAAACAACGGGATACATCGTTTTAAATCGAAACTAGCGAGATTCACGAACATCGATTTTACAAGTCGCCGAAGAGTAGACGAGACCTGTAAACTTTTTCTCTCAGAACTGGAGGAAAACTTGTATTCCGGCTCAAAACAACGGAATACATCGTTTTAGATCGAAACTAGCGAGATTTACGCAATTAGATTTTACAAGTCGTCGAAGAGTAGACGAGAGAAAGCTGTAAACTTTTTCTCTCAGAACTGCGCGAAAACTTGTATTCCGGCTCAAACCAACGAGATACATCGTTTTAGATCGAAACTACCGTGATTTACGAACTTCGATTTTACAATTCGTCGAAGAGCAGACGAGAGAAAGGTGTAAACTTTTTCTCTCGGAACTGCGCGAAAACTTGTATTCCGGCTCAAAACAACGAGAAAAATTGTTTTAGATAGAAGCTAGCAAAATTCACGAGCATCGATTTTACAAGTCGTCGAAGAGTAGACGAGAGAAAGCTCTAAACTTTTTCTCTCAGAACTGCGCGAAAACTTGTATTCGGGCTCAAAACACCGGGATACATCGTTTTAGATTGAAACTAGCGAGATTCACGAACATCGATTTTACAAGTCGTCAAAGAGTAGACGAGAGCTGTAAACTTTTTCTCTCAGAACTGCGGGAAAACTTGTATTCCAGCTCAAAACAACGGGATACATCGTTTTAGATCGAAACTAGCGAGATTCACGAACATCGATTTTACAAGTCGTCGAAGAGTAGACGAGACCTGTAAACTTTTTCTCTCAGAACTGGAGGAAAACTTGTATTCCGGCTCAAAATAACGGGATACATCGTTTTAGATCGAAACTAGCAAAATTCACGAGCATCGCTTTTACTAGTCGTCGAAGAGTAGACGAGAGAAAGGTATAAACTTTTTCTCTTAGAACTGCACGAAAAATTGTATTCCGGCTCAAAACAACGGGATACATCGTTTTTGATCGAAACTAGCAAAATTCACGAGCATCGAGTCTACAAGTCGTCGAAGAGTAGACGAGAGAAAGGTGTAAACTTTTTCTCTCAGAACTGCGCGAAAACTTGTATTCCGGCTCGAAACAACGGGATACATTGTTTTAGATCGAAACTAGCAAATATCACGAGCATCGATTTTTCAAGTCGTCGAGGAGCCGACGAGAGAAAGGTGTAAACTTTTTATCTCAGAACTGCGCGAAAACTTGTATTCCGGCTCAAAACAACGAGATACATTGTGTTAGATCGAAACTAGCGAGATTCACGAACATCGATTTTACAAGTCGTCGAAGTGTAGACGCGAGAGAGCTGTAAACTTTTTCTCTCAGAACAGTGCGAAAACTTTAATTCCGGCTGAAAACAACGGGAAACATCATTTTAGATCGAAACTAGCGAGATTCACGAACATCGATTTTACAAGTCGTCGAAGAGTAGACGAGAGAAAGCTGTAAACTTTTTCTCTCAGAACTGCGTGAAAAATTGTATTCCGGCTCAAAACACCGGGATACATCGTTTTAGATTGAAAATAGCGAGATTCACGAACATATATTTTACAAGTCGTCGAAGAGTAGACCAGAGAGAGCTGTAAACTTTTTCTCTCAGAACTGCGGGAAAACTTGTATTCCAGCTCAAAACAACTGGATACATCGTTTTAGATCGAAACTAGCGAGATTCACGAACATCGATTTTACTAGTCGTCGAAGAGTACACGAGAGAAGGTGTAAACTTTTTCTCTCAGAACTGCGCGAAAACTTGTATTCCGGCTCGAAACAACGGGATACATTGTTTTAGATCGAAACTAGGAAATATCACGAGCATCGAGATTACAACTCGTCGAAGAGCCGACGAGAGAAAGGTGTAAACTTTTTATCTCAGAACTGCGCGAAAACTTGTATTCCGGCTCAAAACAACGAGATACATCGTTTTAGATCGAAACAAGCGAGATTCACGAACATCGATTTTACAAGTCGTCGAAGTGTAGACGAGAGAGAGCTGTAAACGTTTTCTCTCAGAACTGCGGGAAAACTTGTATTCCAGCCCAATACAACGGGATACATCGTTTTAGATCGAAACTACCGAGATTTACGAACTTCGATTTTACAAGTCGTCGAAGAGCAGACGAGAGAAAGGTGTAAACTTTTCTCTCAGAACTGCGCGAAAAGTTGTATTCCGGCTCAAAACAACGAGATAAATCGTTTTAGATAGAAGCTAGCAAAATTCACGAGCATCGATTTTGCAAGTCGTTGAAGAGTAGACGAGAGAAAGGTGTAAACGTTTTCTCTCAGAACAGTGCGAAAACTTGAATTCCGGCTGAAAACAACGGGATACATCGTTTTAGATTGAAACTAGCGAGATTCACGAACATCGATATTACAAGTCGTCAAAGAGTAGACGAGAGCTGTAAACTTTTTCTCTCAGAACTGCGGGAAAACTTGTATTCCAGCTCAAAACAACGGGATACATCGTTTTAAATCGAAACTAGCGAGATTCACGAACATCGATTTTACAAGTCGCCGAAGAGTAGACGAGACCTGTAAACTTTTTCTCTCAGAACTGGAGGAAAACTTGTATTCCGGCTCAAAACAACGGAATACATCGTTTTAGATCGAAACTAGCGAGATTTACGCAATTAGATTTTACAAGTCGTCGAAGAGTAGACGAGAGAAAGCTGTAAACTTTTTCTCTCAGAACTGCGCGAAAACTTGTATTCCGGCTCAAACCAACGAGATACATCGTTTTAGATCGAAACTACCGTGATTTACGAACTTCGATTTTACAATTCGTCGAAGAGCAGACGAGAGAAAGGTGTAAACTTTTTCTCTCGGAACTGCGCGAAAACTTGTATTCCGGCTCAAAACAACGAGAAAAATTGTTTTAGATAGAAGCTAGCAAAATTCACGAGCATCGATTTTACAAGTCGTCGAAGAGTAGACGAGAGAAAGCTCTAAACTTTTTCTCTCAGAACTGCGCGAAAACTTGTATTCGGGCTCAAAACACCGGGATACATCGTTTTAGATTGAAACTAGCGAGATTCACGAACATCGATTTTACAAGTCGTCAAAGAGTAGACGAGAGCTGTAAACTTTTTCTCTCAGAACTGCGGGAAAACTTGTATTCCAGCTCAAAACAACGGGATACATCGTTTTAGATCGAAACTAGCGAGATTCACGAACATCGATTTTACAAGTCGTCGAAGAGTAGACGAGACCTGTAAACTTTTTCTCTCAGAACTGGAGGAAAACTTGTATTCCGGCTCAAAATAACGGGATACATCGTTTTAGATCGAAACTAGCAAAATTCACGAGCATCGCTTTTACTAGTCGTCGAAGAGTAGACGAGAGAAAGGTATAAACTTTTTCTCTTAGAACTGCACGAAAAATTGTATTCCGGCTCAAAACAACGGGATACATCGTTTTTGATCGAAACTAGCAAAATTCACGAGCATCGAGTCTACAAGTCGTCGAAGAGTAGACGAGAGAAAGGTGTAAACTTTTTCTCTCAGAACTGCGCGAAAACTTGTATTCCGGCTCGAAACAACGGGATACATTGTTTTAGATCGAAACTAGCAAATATCACGAGCATCGATTTTTCAAGTCGTCGAGGAGCCGACGAGAGAAAGGTGTAAACTTTTTATCTCAGAACTGCGCGAAAACTTGTATTCCGGCTCAAAACAACGAGATACATTGTGTTAGATCGAAACTAGCGAGATTCACGAACATCGATTTTACAAGTCGTCGAAGTGTAGACGCGAGAGAGCTGTAAACGTTTTCTCTCAGAACAGTGCGAAAACTTTAATTCCGGCTGAAAACAACGGGAAACATCATTTTAGATCGAAACTAGCGAGATTCACGAACATCGATTTTACAAGTCGTCGAAGAGTAGACGAGAGAAAGCTGTAAACTTTTTCTCTCAGAACTGCGTGAAAAATTGTATTCCGGCTCAAAACACCGGGATACATCGTTTTAGATTGAAAATAGCGAGATTCACGAACATATATTTTACAAGTCGTCGAAGAGTAGACCAGAGAGAGCTGTAAACTTTTTCTCTCAGAACTGCGGGAAAACTTGTATTCCAGCTCAAAACAACTGGATACATCGTTTTAGATCGAAACTAGCGAGATTCACGAACATCGATTTTACTAGTCGTCGAAGAGTACACGAGAGAAGGTGTAAACTTTTTCTCTCAGAACTGCGCGAAAACTTGTATTCCGGCTCGAAACAACGGGATACATTGTTTTAGATCGAAACTAGGAAATATCACGAGCATCGAGATTACAACTCGTCGAAGAGCCGACGAGAGAAAGGTGTAAACTTTTTATCTCAGAACTGCGCGAAAACTTGTATTCCGGCTCAAAACAACGAGATACATCGTTTTAGATCGAAACAAGCGAGATTCACGAACATCGATTTTACAAGTCGTCGAAGTGTAGACGAGAGAGAGCTGTAAACTTTTTCTCTCAGAACTGCGGGAAAACTTGTATTCCAGCCCAATACAACGGGATACATCGTTTTAGATCGAAACTACCGAGATTTACGAACTTCGATTTTACAAGTCGTCGAAGAGCAGACGAGAGAAAGGTGTAAACTTTTCTCTCAGAACTGCGCGAAAAGTTGTATTCCGGCTCAAAACAACGAGATAAATCGTTTTAGATAGAAGCTAGCAAAATTCACGAGCATCGATTTTGCAAGTCGTTGAAGAGTAGACGAGAGAAAGGTGTAAACGTTTTCTCTCAGAACAGTGCGAAAACTTTAATTCCGGCTGAAAACAACGGGATACATTATTTTAGATCGAAACTAGCGAGATTCACGAACATCGATTTTACAAGTCGTCGAAGAGTAGACGAGAGAAAGCTGTAAACTTTTTCTCTCAGAACTGCGTGAAAAATTGTATTCCGGCTCAAAACACCGGGATACATCGTTTTAGATTGAAAATAGCGAGATTCACGAACATATATTTTACAAGTCGTCGAAGAGTAGACCAGAGAGAGCTGTAAACTTTTTCTCTCAGAACTGCGGGAAAACTTGTATTCCAGCTCAAAACAACTGGATACATCGTTTTAGATCGAAACTAGCGAGATTCACGAACATCGATTTTACTAGTCGTCGAAGAGTACACGAGAGAAGGTGTAAACTTTTTCTCTCAGAACTGCGCGAAAACTTGTATTCCGGCTCGAAACAACGGGATACATTGTTTTAGATCGAAACTAGGAAATATCACGAGCATCGAGATTACAACTCGTCGAAGAGCCGACGAGAGAAAGGTGTAAACTTTTTATCTCAGAACTGCGCGAAAACTTGTATTCCGGCTCAAAACAACGAGATACATCGTTTTAGATCGAAACAAGCGAGATTCACGAACATCGATTTTACAAGTCGTCGAAGTGTAGACGAGAGAGAGCTGTAAACTTTTTCTCTCAGAACTGCGGGAAAACTTGTATTCCAGCCCAATACAACGGGATACATCGTTTTAGATCGAAACTACCGAGATTTACGAACTTCGATTTTACAAGTCGTCGAAGAGCAGACGAGAGAAAGGTGTAAACTTTTCTCTCAGAACTGCGCGAAAAGTTGTATTCCGGCTCAAAACAACGAGATAAATCGTTTTAGATAGAAGCTAGCAAAATTCACGAGCATCGATTTTGCAAGTCGTTGAAGAGTAGACGAGAGAAAGGTGTAAACGTTTTCTCTCAGAACAGTGCGAAAACTTGAATTCCGGCTGAAAACAACGGGATACATCGTTGTAGATCGAAACTAGCGAGATTCACGAACATCGATTTTACAAGTCGTCGAAGAGTAGACGAGAAAAAGCTCTAAACTTTTTCTCTCAGAACTGCGCGAAAACTTGTATTCCGGCTCAAAACACCGGGATACATCGTTTTAGATTGAAACTAGCGAGATTCACGAACATCGATTTTACAAGTCGTCAAAGAGTAGACGAGAGCTGTAAACTTTTTCTCTCAGAACTGCGGGAAAACTTGTATTCCGGCTCAAAACAACGGAATACATCGTTTTAGATCGAAACTAACGAGATTTACGCAATTAGATTTTACAAGTCGTCGAAGAGTAGGCGAGAGAAAGCTGTAAACTTTTTCTCTCAGAACTGCGCGAAAACTTGTATTCCGGCTCAAAACAACGAGATACATCGTTTTAGATCGAAACTACCGAGATTTACGAACTTCGATTTTACAAGTCGTCGAAGAGCAGACGAGAGAAAGGTGTAAACTTTTTCTCTCAGAACTGCGCGAAAACTTGTATTCCGGCTCAAAACAACGAGAAAAATCGTTTTAGATAGAAGCTAGCAAAATTCACGAGCATCGATTTTACAAGTCGTCGAAGAGTAGACGAGAGAAAGCTCTAAACTTTTTCTCTCAGAACTGCGCGAAAACTTGTATTCCGGCTCAAAACACCGGGATACATCGTTTTAGATTGAAACTAGCGAGATTCACGAACATCGATTTTACAAGTCGTCAAAGAGTAGACGAGAGCTGTAAACTTTTTCTCTCAGAACTGCGGGAAAACTTGTATTCCAGCTCAAAACAACGGGATACATCGTTTTAGATCGAAACTAGCGAGATTCACGAACATCGGTTTTACAAGTCGAAGAGTAGACAAGACCTGTTAACTTTTTCTCTCAGAACTGGAGGAAAACTTGTATTCCGGCTCAAAATAACGGGATACATCGTTTTAGATCGAAAGTAGCAAAATTCACGAGCATCATTTTACTAGTCGTCGAAGAGTAGACGAGAGAAAGGTATAAACTTTTTCTCTTAGAACTGCACGAAAAATTGTATTCCGGCTCAAAACAACGGGATACATCGTTTTTGATCGAAACTAGCAAAATTCACGAGCATCGAGTTTACAAGTCGTCGAAGAGTAGACGAGAGAAAGGTGTAAACTTTTTCTCTCAGAACTGCGCGAAAACTTGTATTCCGGCTCGAAACAACGGGATACATTGTTTTAGATCGAAACTAGCAAATATCACGAGCATCGATTTTACAAGTCGTCGAAGAGTAGGCGTGAGAAGGTGCAAACTTTTTCTCTGAGAACTGCGCGAAAACTTGTATTCCGGCTCGGAACAACGAGATACATCGTTTTAGATCGAAACAAGCGAGATTCACGAACATCGATTTTACAAGTCGTCGAAGTGTAGACGAGAGAGAGCTGTAAACTTTTTCTCTCAGAACTGCGGGAAAACTTGTATTCCAGCCCAATACAACGGGATACATCGTTTTAGATCGAAACTACCGAGATTTACGAACTTCGATTTTACAAGTCGTCGAAGAGCCGACGAGAGAAAGGTGTAAACTTTTTATCTCAGAACTGCGCGAAAACTTGTATTCCGGCTCGAAACAACGAGATACATCGTTTTTGATCGAAACTAGCGAGATTCATGAACATCGATTTTACAAGTCGTCGAAGTGTAGACGCGAGAGCTGTAAACTTTTTCTCTCAGAACAGTGCGAAAACTTGAATTCCGGCTGAAAACAACGGGATACATCATTTTAGATCGAAACTAGCGAGATTCACGAACATCGATTTTACAAGTCGTCGAAGAGTAGACGAGAGAAAGCTGTAAACTTTTTCTCTCAGAACTGCGCGAAAACTTGTATTCCGGCTCAAAACACCGGGATACATCGTTTTAGATTGAAACTAGCGAGATTCACGAACATCGATTTTACAAGTCGTCGAAGAGTAGACCAGAGAGAGCTGTAAACTTTTTCTCTCAGAACTGCGGGAAAACTTGTATTCCAGCTCAAAACAACGGGATACATCGTTTTAGATCGAAACTAGCGAGATTCCCGAACATCGATTTTACTAGTCGTCGAAGAGTAGACGAGAAAAAGGTATAAACTTTTTCTCTTAGAACTGCACGAAAACTTGTATTCCGGCTCGAAACAACGGGATACATTGTTTTAAATCGAAACTAGGAAATATCACGAGCATCGAGTTTACAAGTCGTCGAGGAGCCGACGAGAGAAAAGTGTAAACTTTTTATCTCAGAACTGCGCGAAAACTTGTATTCCGGCTCAAAACAACGAGATACATCGTTTTAGATCGAAACTAGCGAGATTCACGAACATCGATTTTACAAGTCGTCGAAGTGTAGACGAGAGAGAGCTGTAAACTTTTTCTCTTAGAACTGCACGAAAAGGTTGTATTCCAGCTCAAAACAACGGGATACATCGTTTTTGATCGAAACTAGCAAAATTCACGAGCATCGAGTTTACAAGTCGTCGAAGAGTAGACGAGAGAAAGGTGTAAACTTTTTCTCTCAGAACTGTGCGAAAACTTGTATTCCGGCTCGAAACAACGGGATACATTGTTTTAGATCGAAACTAGCAAATATCACGAGCATCGATTTTACAAGTCGTCGAAGAGTAGGCGTGAGAAGGTGCAAACTTTTTCTCTGAGAACTGCGCGAAAACTTGTATTCCGGCTCGAAACGGGATACATTGTTTTAGATCGAAACTAGCAAATATCACGAGCATCGATTTTACAAGTCGTCGAGGAGCCGACGAGAGAAAGGTGTAAACTTTTTATCTCAGAACTGCGCGAAAACTTGTATTCCGGCTCAAAACAACGAGATACATCGTTTTAGATCGAAACAAGCGAGATTCACGAACATCGATTTTACAAGTCGTCGAAGTGTAGACGAGAGAGAGCTGTAAACTTTTTCTCTCAGAACTGCGGGAAAACTTGTATTCCAGCCCAATACAACGGGATACATCGTTTTAGATCGAAACTACCGAGATTTACGAACTTCGATTTTACAAGTCGTCGAAGAGCAGACGAGAGAAAGGTGTAAACTTTTCTCTCAGAACTGCGCGAAAAGTTGTATTCCGGCTCAAAACAACGAGATAAATCGTTTTAGATAGAAGCTAGCAAAATTCACGAGCATCGATTTTGCAAGTCGTTGAAGAGTAGACGAGAGAAAGGTGTAAACGTTTTCTCTCAGAACAGTGCGAAAACTTGAATTCCGGCTCAAAACAACGGGATACATCGTTGTAGATCGAAACTAGCGAGATTCACGAACATCGATTTTACAAGTCGTCGAAGAGTAGACGAGAGAAAGCTCTAAACTTTTTCTCTCAGAACTGCGCGAAAACTTGTATTCCGGCTCAAAACACCGGGATACATCGTTTTAGATTGAAACTAGCGAGATTCACGAACATCGATTTTACAAGTCGTCAAAGAGTAGACGAGAGCTGTAAACTTTTTCTCTCAGAACTGCGGGAAAACTTGTATTCCAGCTCAAAACAACGGGATACATTGTTTTAGATCGAAACTAGCGAGATTCACGAACATCGATTTTACAAGTCGTCGAAGAGTAGACGAGACCTGTAAACTTTTTCTCTCAGAACTGGAGGAAAACTTGTATTCCGGCTCAAAACAACGGAATACATCGTTTTAGATCGAAACTAGCGAGATTTACGCAATTAGATTTTACAAGCCGTCGAAGAGTAGGCGAGAGAAAGCTGTAAACTTTTTCTCTCAGAACTGCGCGAAAACTTGTATTCCGGCTCAAAACAACGAAATACATCGTTTTAGATCGAAACTACCGAGATTTACGAACTTCGATTTTACAAGTCGTCGAAGAGCAGACGAGAGAAAGGTGTAAACTTTTTCTCTCAGAACTGCGCGAAAACTTGTATTCCGGCTCAAAACAACGAGAAAAATCGTTTTAGATAGAAGCTAGCAAAATTCACGAGCATCGATTTTACAAGTCGTCGAAGAGTAGACGAGAGAAAGCTCTAAACTTTTTCTCTCAGAACTGCGCGAAAACTTGTATTCCGGCTCAAAACACCGGGATACATCGTTTTAGATTGAAACTAGCGAGATTCACGAACATCGATTTTACAAGTCGTCAAAGAGTAGACGAGAGCTGAAACTTTTTCTCTCAGAACTGCGGGAAAACTTGTATTCCAGCTCAAAACAACGGGATACATCGTTTTAGATCGAAACTAGCGAGATTCACGAACATCGGTTTTACAAGTCGAAGAGTAGACGAGACCTGTAAACTTTTTCTCTCAGAACTGGAGGAAAACTTGTATTCCGGCTCAAAATAACGGGATACATCGTTTTAGATCGAAACTAGCAAAATTCACGAGCATCATTTTACTAGTCGTCGAAGAGTAGACAAGAGAAAGGTATAAACTTTTTCTCTTAGAACTGCACGAAAAATTGTATTCCGGCTCAAAACAACGGGATACATCGTTTTTGATCGAAACTAGCAAAATTCACGAGCATCGAGTTTACAAGTCGTCGAAGAGTAGACGAGAGAAAGGTGTAAACTTTCTCTCTCAGAACTGCGCGAAAACTTGTATTCCGGCTCGAAACACGGGATACATTGTTTTAGATCGAAACTAGCAAATATCACGAGCATCGATTTTACAAGTCGTCGAAGAGTAGACGAGAGAAGGTGTAAACTTTTTCTCTCAGAACTGCGCGAAAACTTGTATTCCGGCTCAAAACAACGAGATACATCGTTTTAGATCGAAACAAGCGAGATTCACGAACATCGATTTTACAAGTCGTCGAAGTGTAGACGAGAGAGAGCTGTAAACTTTTTCTCTCAGAACTGCGGAAAACTTGTATTCCAGCCCAATACAACGGGATACATCGTTTTAGATCGAAACTAGCGAGATTCACGAACATCGATTTTACAAGTCGTCGAAGAGTAGACGAGAGAAAGCTGTAAACTTTTTCTCTCAGAACTGCGCGAAAACTTGTATTCCGGCTCAAAACAACGGGATACATCGTTTTAGATCGAAACTAGCCAGATTCACGAACATCGATTTTACAAGTCGTCGAAGAGTAGACGAGAGAAAGCTGTAAACTTTTTCTCTCAGAACTGCGCGAAAACTTGTATTCCGGCTCAAAACAACGGGATACATCGTTTTAGATCGAAACTAGCGAGATTCACGAACATCGATTTTACAAGTCGTCGAAGAGTAGACGAGAGAAAGCTGTAAACTTTTTCTCTCAGAACTGCGCGAAAACTTGTATTCCGGCTCAAAACAACGGGATACATCGTTTTAGATCGAAACTAGCGAGATTCACGAACATCGATTTTACAAGTCGTCGAAGAGTAGACGAGAGAAAGCTCTAAACTTTTTCTCTAGAACTGCGCGAAAACTTGTATTCCGGCTCAAAACACCGGGATACATTGTTTTAAATCGAAACTAGGAAATATCACGAGCATCGAGTTTACAAGTCGTCGAAGAGTAGACGAGAGAAAGCTGTAAACTTTTTCTCTCAGAACTGCGCGAAAACTTGTATTCCGGCTCAAACCAACGAGATACATCGTTTTAGATCGAAACTACCGAGATTCACGAACTTCGATTTTACAAGTCGTCGAAGAGCAGACGAGAGAAAGGTGTAAACTTTTTCTCTCAGAACTGCGCGAAAACTTGTATTCCGGCTCAAAACAACGGGATACATTGTTTTAGATCGAAGCTAGCAAAATTCACGAGCATCCATTTTACAAGTCGTCGAAGAGTAGACGAGAGAAAGCTCTAAACTTTTTCTCTCAGAACTGCGCGAAAACTTGTATTCCGGCTCAAAACACCGGGATACATCGTTTTAGATCGAAACTAGCGAGATTCACGAACATCGATTTTACAAGTCGTCGAAGAGTAGACGGAGAAGCTGTAAACTTTTTCTCTCAGAACTGCGGGAAAACTTGTATTCCGGCTCAAAATAACGGGATACATCGTTTTAGATCGAAACTAGCAAAATTCACGAGCATCGCTTTTACTAGTCGTCGAAGAGTAGACGAGAGAAAGGTATAAACTTTTTCTCTTAGAACTGCACGAAAACTTGTATTCCGGCTCAAAACAACGAGATACATCGTTTTAGATCGAAACTAGCGAGATTCACGAACATCGATTTTACAAGTCGTCGAAGTGTAGACGCGAGAGAGCTGTAAACTTTTTCTCTCAGAACAGTGCGAAAACTTTAATTCCGGCTGAAAACAACGGGATACATCATTTTAGATCGAAACTAGCGAGATTCACGAACATCGATTTTACAAGTCGTCGAAGAGTAGACGAGAGAAAGCTGTAAACTTTTTCTCTCAGAACTGCGCGAAAACTTGTATTCCGGCTCAAAACACCGGGATACATCGTTTTAGATTGAAAATAGCGAGATTCACGAACATCGATTTTACAAGTCGTCGAAGAGTAGACCAGAGAGAGCTGTAAACTTTTTCTCTCAGAACTGCGGGAAAACTTGTATTCCAGCTCAAAACAACTGGATACATCGTTTTAGATTGAAACTAGCGAGATTCACGAACATCGATTTTACTAGTCGTCGAAGAGTAGACGAGAGAAGGTGTAAACTTTTTCTCTCAGAACTGCGCGAAAACTTGTATTCCGGCTCAAAACAACGAGATACATCGTTTTAGATCGAAACTAGCAAATATCACGAGCATCGATTTTACAAGTCGTCGAAGAGTAGGCTTGAGAAGGTGCAAACTTTTTCTCTGAGAACTGCGCGAAAACTTGTATTCCGGCTCGAAACAACGGGATACATTGCTTTAGATCGAAACTAGCAAATATCACGAGCATCGATTTTTCAAGTCGTCGAGGAGCCGACGAGAGAAAGGTGTAAACTTTTTCTCTCAGAACTGCGCGAAAACTTGTATTCCGGCTCAAAACAACGAGATACATCGTTTTAGATCGAAACTAGCGAGATTCACGAACATCGATTTTACAAGTCGTCGAAGTGTAGACGCGAGAGAGCTGTAAACTTTTTCTCTCAGAACAGTGCGAAAACTTTAATTCCGGCTGAAAACAACGGGATACATCATTTTAGATCGAAACTAGCGAGATTCACGAACATCGATTTTACAAGTCGTCGAAGAGTAGACGAGAGAAAGCTGTAAACTTTTTCTCTCAGAACTGCGCGAAAACTTGTATTCCGGCTCAAAACACCGGGATACGTCGTTTTAGATTGAAAATAGCGAGATTCACGAACATCGATTTTACAAGTCGTCGAAGAGTAGACCAGAGAGAGCTGTAAACTTTTTCTCTCAGAACTGCGGGAAAACTTGTATTCCAGCTCAAAACAACTGGATACATCGTTTTAGATCGAAACTAGCGAGATTCACGAACATCGATTTTACTAGTCGTCGAAGAGTAGACGAGAGAAGGTGTAAACTTTTTCTCTCAGAACTGCGCGAAAACTTGTATTCCGGCTCGAAACAACGGGATACATTGTTTTAGATCGAAACTAGGAAATATCACGAGCATCGAGTTTACAAGTCGTCGAAGAGCCGACGAGAGAAAGGTGTAAACTTTTTATCTCAGAACTGCGCGAAAACTTGTATTCCGGCTCAAAACAACGAGATACATCGTTTTAGATCGAAACTAGCGAGATTCACGAACATCGATTTTACAAGTCGTCGAAGTGTAGACGAGAGAGAGCTGTAAACTGTTTTCTCTCAGAACTGCGGGAAAACTTGTATTCCAGCCCAATACAACGGGATACATCGTTTTAGATCGAAACTAGCAAAATTCACGAGCATCGATTTTACTAGTCGTCGAAGAGTAGACGAGAGAAAGGTATAAACTTTTTCTCTTAGAACTGCACGAAAACTTGTATTCCGGCTCAAAATAACGGGATACATCGTTTTAGATCGAAACTTGCAAAATTCACGAGCATCGATTTTACTAGTCGTCGAAGAGTAGACGAGAGAAAGGTATAAACTTTTTCTCTTAGAACTGCACGAAAAGGTTGTATTCCGGCTCAAAACAACGGGATACATCGTTTTTGATCGAAACTAGCAAAATTCACGAGCATCGAGTTTACAAGTCGTCGAAGAGTAGACGAGAGAAAGGTGTAAACTTTTTCTCTCAGAACTGTGCGAAAACTTGTATTCCGGCTCGAAACAACGGGATACATTGTTTTAGATCGAAACTAGCAAATATCACGAGCATCGATTTTACAAGTCGTCGAAGAGTAGGCGTGAGAAGGTGCAAACTTTTTCTCTGAGAACTGCGCGAAAACTTGTATTCCGGCTCGACAACGGGATACATTGTTTTAGATCGAAACTAGCAAATATCACGAGCATCGATTTTACAAGTCGTCGAGGAGCCGACGAGAGAAAGGTGTAAACTTTTTATCTCAGAACTGCGCGAAAACTTGTTTTCCGGCTCAAAACAACGAGATACATCGTTTTAGATCGAAACAAGCGAGATTCACGAACATCGATTTTACAAGTCGTCGAAGTGTAGACGAGAGAGAGCTGTAAACTTTTTCTCTCAGAACTGCGGGAAAACTTGTATTCCAGCCCAATACAACGGGATACATCGTTTTAGATCGAAACTACCGAGATTTACGAACTTCGATTTTACAAGTCGTCGAAGAGCAGACGAGAGAAAGGTGTAAACTTTTCTCTCAGAACTGCGCGAAAAGTTGTATTCCGGCTCAAAACAACGAGATAAATCGTTTTAGATAGAAGCTAGCAAAATTCACGAGCATCGATTTTGCAAGTCGTTGAAGAGTAGACGAGAGAAAGGTGTAAACGTTTTCTCTCAGAACAGTGCGAAAACTTGAATTCCGGCTGAAAACAACGGGATACATCGTTGTAGATCGAAACTAGCGAGATTCACGAACATCGATTTTACAAGTCGTCGAAGAGTAGACGAGAAAAAGCTCTAAACTTTTTCTCTCAGAACTGCGCGAAAACTTGTATTCCGGCTCAAAACACCGGGATACATCGTTTTAGATTGAAACTAGCGAGATTCACGAACATCGATTTTACAAGTCGTCAAAGAGTAGACGAGAGCTGTAAACTTTTTCTCTCAGAACTGCGGGAAAACTTGTATTCCAGCTCAAAACAACGGGATACATTGTTTTAGATCGAAACTAGCGAGATTCACGAACATCGATTTTACAAGTCGTCGAAGAGTAGACGAGACCTGTAAACTTTTTCTCTCAGAACTGGAGGAAAACTTGTATTCCGGCTCAAAACAACGGAATACATCGTTTTAGATCGAAACTAACGAGATTTACGCAATTAGATTTTACAAGTCGTCGAAGAGTAGGCGAGAGAAAGCTGTAAACTTTTTCTCTCAGAACTGCGCGAAAACTTGTATTCCGGCTCAAAACAACGAGATACATCGTTTTAGATTGAAACTACCGAGATTTACGAACTTCGAATTTACAAGTCGTCGAAGAGCAGACGAGAGAAAGGTGTAAACTTTTTCTCTCAGAACTGCGCGAAAACTTGTATTCCGGCTCAAAACAACGAGAAAAATCGTTTTAGATAGAAGCTAGCAAAATTCACGAGCATCGATTTTACAAGTCGTCGAAGAGTAGACGAGAGAAAGCTCTAAACTTTTTCTCTCAGAACTGCGCGAAAACTTGTATTCCGGCTCAAAACACCGGGATACATCGTTTTAGATTGAAACTAGCGAGATTCACGAACGTCGATTTTACAAGTCGTCAAAGAGTAGACGAGAGCTGTAAACTTTTTCTCTCAGAACTGCGGGAAAACTTGTATTCCAGCTCAAAACAACGGGATACATCGTTTTAGATCGAAACTAGCGAGATTCACGAACATCGGTTTTACAAGTCGAAGAGTAGACGAGACCTGTTAACTTTTTCTCTCAGAACTGGAGGAAAACTTGTATTCCGGCTCAAAATAACGGGATACATCGTTTTAGATCGAAACTAGCAAAATTCACGAGCATCATTTTACTAGTCGTCGAAGAGTAGACGAGAGAAAGGTATAAACTTTTTCTCTTAGAACTGCACGAAAAATTGTATTCCGGCTCAAAACAACGGGATACATCGTTTTTGATCGAAACTAGCAAAATTCACGAGCATCGAGTTTACAAGTCGTCGAAGAGTACACGAGAGAAAGGTGTAAACTTTTTCTCTCAGAACTGCGCGAAAACTTGTATTCCGGCTCGAAACAACGGGATACATTGTTTTAGATCGAAACTAGCAAATATCACGAGCATCGATTTTACAAGTCGTCGAAGAGTAGGCGTGAGAAGGTGCAAACTTTTTCTCTGAGAACTGCGCGAAAACTTGTATTCCGGTTCGGAACAACGAGATACATCGTTTTAGATCGAAACAAGCGAGATTCACGAACATCGATTTTACAAGTCGTCGAAGTGTAGACGAGAGAGAGCTGTAAACTTTTTCTCTCAGAACTGCGGGAAAACTTGTATTCCAGCCCAATACAACGGGATACATCGTTTTAGATCGAAACTACCGAGATTTACGAACTTCGATTTTACAAGTCGTCGAAGAGCCGACGAGAGAAAGGTGTAAACTTTTTATCTCAGAACTGCGCGAAAACTTGTATTCCGGCTCGAAACAACGAGATACATCGTTTTTGATCGAAACTAGCGAGATTCATGAACATCGATTTTACAAGTCGTCGAAGTGTAGACGCGAGAGCTGTAAACTTTTTCTCTCAGAACAGTGCGAAAACTTGAATTCCGGCTGAAAACAACGGGATACATCATTTTAGATCGAAACTAGCGAGATTCACGAACATCGATTTTACAAGTCGTCGAAGAGTAGACGAGAGAAAGCTGTAAACTTTTTCTCTCAGAACTGCGCGAAAACTTGTATTCCGGCTCAAAACACCGGGATACATCGTTTTAGATTGAAACTAGCGAGATTCACGAACATCGATTTTACAAGTCGTCGAAGAGTAGACCAGAGAGAGCTGTAATCTTTTTCTCTCAGAACTGCGGGAAAACTTGTATTCCAGCTCAAAACAACGGGATACATCGTTTTAGATCGAAACTAGCGAGATTCACGAACATCGATTTTACTAGTCGTCGAAGAGTAGACGAGAGAAGGTGCAAACTTTTTCTCTGAGAACTGCGCGAAAACTTGTATTCCGGCTCGAAACAACGGGATACATTGTTTTAGATCGAAACTAGGAAATATCACGAGCATCGAGTTTACAAGTCGTCGAAGAGCCGACGAGAGAAAGGTGTAAACTTTTTATCTCAGAACTGCGCGAAAACTTGTATTCCGGCTCAAAACAACGAGATACATCGTTTTAGATCGAAACTAGCGAGATTCACGAACATCGATTTTACAAGTCGTCGAAGTGTAGACGAGAGAGAGCTGTAAATGTTTTCTCTCAGAACTGCGGGAAAACTTGTATTACAGCCCAATACAACGGGATACATCGTTTTAGATCGAAACTAGCAAAATTCACGAGCATCGATTTTACTGGTCGTCGAAGAGTAGACGAGAGAAAGGTATAAACTTTTTCTCTTAGAACTGCACGAAAACTTGTATTCCGGCTCAAAATAACGGGATACATCGTTTTAGATCGAAACTAGCAAAATTCACGAGCATCGATTTTACTAGTCGTCGAAGAGTAGACGAGAGAAAGGTATAAACTTTTTCTCTTAGAACTGCACGAAAAGGTTGTATTCCGGCTCAAAACAACGGGATACATCGTTTTTGATCGAAACTAGCAAAATTCACGAGCATCGAGTTTACAAGTCGTCGAAGAGTAGACGAGAGAAAGGTGTAAACTTTTTCTCTCAGAACTGTGCGAAAACTTGTATTCCGGCTCGAAACAACGGGATACATTGTTTTAGATCGAAACTAGCAAATATCACGAGCATCGATTTTACAAGTCGTCGAAGAGTAGGCGTGAGAAGGTGCAAACTTTTTCTCTGAGAACTGCGCGAAAACTTGTATTCCGGCTCGAAACGGGATACATTGTTTTAGATCGAAACTAGCAAATATCACGAGCATCGATTTTACAAGTCGTCGAGGAGCCGACGAGAGAAAGGTGTAAACTTTTTATCTCAGAACTGCGCGAAAACTTGTATTCCGGCTCAAAACAACGAGATACATCGTTTTAGATCGAAACAAGCGAGATTCACGAACATCGATTTTACAAGTCGTCGAAGTGTAGACGAGAGAGAGCTGTAAACTTTTTCTCTCAGAACTGCGGGAAAACTTGTATTCCAGCCCAATACAACGGGATACATCGTTTTAGATCGAAACTACCGAGATTTACGAACTTCGATTTTACAAGTCGTCGAAGAGCAGACGAGAGAAAGGTGTAAACTTTTCTCTCAGAACTGCGCGAAAAGTTGTATTCCGGCTCAAAACAACGAGATAAATCGTTTTAGATAGAAGCTAGCAAAATTCACGAGCATCGATTTTGCAAGTCGTTGAAGAGTAGACGAGAGAAAGGTGTAAACGTTTTCTCTCAGAACTGCGGGAAAACTTGTATTCCAGCTCAAAACAACGGGATACATTGTTTTAGATCGAAACTAGCGAGATTCACGAACATCGATTTTACAAGTCGTCGAAGAGTAGACGAGACCTGCAAACTTTTTCTCTCAGAACTGGAGGAAAACTTGTATTCCGGCTCAAAACAACGGAATACATCGTTTTAGATCGAAACTAGCGAGATTTACGCAATTAGATTTTACAAGTCGTTGAAGAGTAGGCGAGAGAAAGCTGTAAACTTTTTCTCTCAGAACTGCGCGAAAACTTGTATTCCGGCTCAAAACAACGAAATACATCGTTTTAGATCGAAACTACCGAGATTTACGAACTTCGATTTTACAAGTCGTCGAAGAGCAGACGAGAGAAAGGTGTAAACTTTTTCTCTCAGAACTGCGCGAAAACTTGTATTCCGGCTCAAAACAACGAGAAAAATCGTTTTAGATAGAAGCTAGCAAAATTCACGAGCATCGATTTTACAAGTCGTCAAAGAGTAGACGAGAGCTGAAACTTTTTCTCTCAGAACTGCGGGAAAACTTGTATTCCAGCTCAAAACAACGGGATACATCGTTTTAGATCGAAACTAGCGAGATTCACGAACATCGGTTTTACAAGTCGTCAAGAGTAGACGAGACCTGTAAACTTTTTCTCTCAGAACTGCGAGGAAAACTTGTATTCCGGCTCAAAATAACGGGATACATCGTTTTAGATCGAAACTAGCAAAATTCACGAGCATCATTTTACTAGTCGTCGAAGAGTAGACGAGAGAAAGGTATAAACTTTTTCTCTTAGAACTGCACGAAAAATTGTATTCCCGCTGAAAACAACGGGATACATCGTTTTTGATCGAAACTAGCAAAATTCACGACCATCGAGTTTACAAGTCGTCGAAGAGTAGACGAGAGAAAGGTGTAAACTTTTTCTCTCAGAACTGCGCGAAAACTTGTATTCCGGCTCGAAACAACGGGATACATTGTTTTAGATCGAAACTAGCAAATATCACGAGCATCGATTTTACAAGTCGTCGAAGAGTAGGCGTGAGAAGGTGCAAACTTTTTCTCTGAGAACTGCGCGAAAACTTGTATTCCGGCTCGAAACAACGAGATACATCGTTTTAGATCGAAACAAGCGAGATTCACGAACATCGATTTTACAAGTCGTCGAAGTGTAGACGAGAGAGAGCTGTAAACTTTTTCTCTCAGAACTGCGGGAAAACTTGTATTCCAGCCCAATACAACGGGATACATCGTTTTAGATCGAAACTACCGAGATTTACGAACTTCGATTTTACAAGTCGTCGAAGAGCCGACGAGAGAAAGGTGTAAACTTTTTATCTCAGAACTGCGCGAAAACTTGTATTCCGGCTCGAAACAACGAGATACATCGTTTTTGATCGAAACTAGCGAGATTCATGAACATCGATTTTACAAGTCGTCGAAGTGTAGACGCGAGAGCTGTAAACTTTTTCTCTCAGAACAGTGCGAAAACTTGAATTCCGGCTGAAAACAACGGGATACATCATTTTAGATCGAAACTAGCGAGATTCACGAACATCGATTTTACAAGTCGTCGAAGAGTAGACGAGAGAAAGCTGTAAACTTTTTCTCTCAGAACTGCGCGAAAACTTGTATTCCGGCTCAAAACACCGGGATACATCGTTTTAGATTGAAACTAGCGAGATTCACGAACATCGATTTTACAAGTCGTCGAAGAGTAGACCAGAGAGAGCTGTAATCTTTTTCTCTCAGAACTGCGGGAAAACTTGTATTCCAGCTCAAAACAACGGGATACATCGTTTTAGATCGAAACTAGCGAGATTCACGAACATCGATTTTACTAGTCGTCGAAGAGTAGACGAGAGAAGGTGCAAACTTTTTCTCTGAGAACTGCGCGAAAACTTGTATTCCGGCTCGAAACAACGGGATACATTGTTTTAGATCGAAACTAGGAAATATCACGAGCATCGAGTTTACAAGTCGTCGAAGAGCCGACGAGAGAAAGGTGTAAACTTTTTATCTCAGAACTGCGCGAAAACTTGTATTCCGGCTCAAAACAACGAGATACATCGTTTTAGATCGAAACTAGCGAGATTCACGAACATCGATTTTACAAGTCGTCGAAGTGTAGACGAGAGAGAGCTGTAAATGTTTTCTCTCAGAACTGCGGGAAAACTTGTATTACAGCCCAATACAACGGGATACATCGTTTTAGATCGAAAATAGCAAAATTCACGAGCATCGATTTTACTGGTCGTCGAAGAGTAGACGAGAGAAAGGTATAAACTTTTTCTCTTAGAACTGCACGAAAACTTGTATTCCGGCTCAAAATAACGGGATACATCGTTTTAGATCGAAACTAGCAAAATTCACGAGCATCGATTTTACTAGTCGTCGAAGAGTAGACGAGAGAAAGGTATAAACTTTTTCTCTTAGAACTGCACGAAAAGGTTGTATTCCGGCTCAAAACAACGGGATACATCGTTTTTGATCGAAACTAGCAAAATTCACGAGCATCGAGTTTACAAGTCGTCGAAGAGTAGACGAGAGAAAGGTGTAAACTTTTTCTCTCAGAACTGTGCGAAAACTTGTATTCCGGCTCGAAACAACGGGATACATTGTTTTAGATCGAAACTAGCAAATATCACGAGCATCGATTTTACAAGTCGTCGAAGAGTAGGCGTGAGAAGGTGCAAACTTTTTCTCTGAGAACTGCGCGAAAACTTGTATTCCGGCTCGAAACGGGATACATTGTTTTAGATCGAAACTAGCAAATATCACGAGCATCGATTTTACAAGTCGTCGAGGAGCCGACGAGAGAAAGGTGTAAACTTTTTATCTCAGAACTGCGCGAAAACTTGTATTCCGGCTCAAAACAACGAGATACATCGTTTTAGATCGAAACAAGCGAGATTCACGAACATCGATTTTACAAGTCGTCGAAGTGTAGACGAGAGAGAGCTGTAAACTTTTTCTCTCAGAACTGCGGGAAAACTTGTATTCCAGCCCAATACAACGGGATACATCGTTTTAGATCGAAACTACCGAGATTTACGAACTTCGATTTTACAAGTCGTCGAAGAGCAGACGAGAGAAAGGTGTAAACTTTTCTCTCAGAACTGCGCGAAAAGTTGTATTCCGGCTCAAAACAACGAGATAAATCGTTTTAGATAGAAGCTAGCAAAATTCACGAGCATCGATTTTGCAAGTCGTTGAAGAGTAGACGAGAGAAAGGTGTAAACGTTTTCTCTCAGAACTGCGGGAAAACTTGTATTCCAGCTCAAAACAACGGGATACATTGTTTTAGATCGAAACTAGCGAGATTCACGAACATCGATTTTACAAGTCGTCGAAGAGTAGACGAGACCTGCAAACTTTTTCTCTCAGAACTGGAGGAAAACTTGTATTCCGGCTCAAAACAACGGAATACATCGTTTTAGATCGAAACTAGCGAGATTTACGCAATTAGATTTTACAAGTCGTCGAAGAGTAGGCGAGAGAAAGCTGTAAACTTTTTCTCTCAGAACTGCGCGAAAACTTGTATTCCGGCTCAAAACAACGAAATACATCGTTTTAGATCGAAACTACCGAGATTTACGAACTTCGATTTTACAAGTCGTCGAAGAGCAGACGAGAGAAAGGTGTAAACTTTTTCTCTCAGAACTGCGCGAAAACTTGTATTCCGGCTCAAAACAACGAGAAAAATCGTTTTAGATAGAAGCTAGCAAAATTCACGAGCATCGATTTTACAAGTCGTCGAAGAGTAGACGAGAGAAAGCTCTAAACTTTTCCTCTCAGAACTGCGCGAAAACTTGTATTCCGGCTCAAAACACCGGGATACATCGTTTTAGATTGAAACTAGCGAGATTCACGAACATCGATTTTACAAGTCGTCAAAGAGTAGACGAGAGCTGAAACTTTTTCTCTCAGAACTGCGGGAAAACTTGTATTCCAGCTCAAAACAACGGGATACATCGTTTTAGATCGAAACTAGCGAGATTCACGAACATCGGTTTTACAAGTCGAAGAGTAGACGAGACCTGTAAACTTTTTCTCTCAGAACTGGAGGAAAACTTGTATTCCGGCTCAAAATAACGGGATACATCGTTTTAGATCGAAACTAGCAAAATTCACGAGCATCATTTTACTAGTCGTCGAAGAGTAGACGAGAGAAAGGTATAAACTTTTTCTCTTAGAACTGCACGAAAAATTGTATTCCGGCTGAAAACAACGGGATACATCGTTTTTGATCGAAACTAGCAAAATTCACGACCATCGAGTTTACAAGTCGTCGAAGAGTAGACGAGAGAAAGGTGTAAACTTTTTCTCTCAGAACTGCGCGAAAACTTGTATTCCGGCTCGAAACAACGGGATACATTGTTTTAGATCGAAACTAGCAAATATCACGAGCATCGATTTTACAAGTCGTCGAAGAGTAGGCGTGAGAAGGTGCAAACTTTTTCTCTGAGAACTGCGCGAAAACTTGTATTCCGGCTCGAAACAACGAGATACATCGTTTTAGATCGAAACAAGCGAGATTCACGAACATCGATTTTACAAGTCGTCGAAGTGTAGACGAGAGAGAGCTGTAAACTTTTTCTCTCAGAACTGCGGGAAAACTTGTATTCCAGCCCAATACAACGGGATACATCGTTTTAGATCGAAACTACCGAGATTTACGAACTTCGATTTTACAAGTCGTCGAAGAGCCGACGAGAGAAAGGTGTAAACTTTTTATCTCAGAACTGCGCGAAAACTTGTATTCCGGCTCAAAACAACGAGATACATCGTTTTAGATCGAAACTAGCCAGATTCATGAACATCGATTTTACAAGTCGTCGAAGTGTAGACGCGAGAGCTGTAAACTTTTTCTCTCAGAACAGTGCGAAAACTTGAATTCCGGCTGAAAACAACGGGATACATCATTTTAGATCGAAACTAGCGAGATTCACGAACATCGATTTTACAAGTCGTCGAAGAGTAGACGAGAGAAAGCTGTCAACTTTTTCTCTCAGAACTGCGCGAAAACTTGTATTCCGGCTCAAAACACCGGGATACATCGTTTTAGATTGAAACTAGCGAGATGCACGAACATCGATTTTACAAGTCGTCGAAGAGTAGACCAGAGAGAGCTGTAAACTTTTTCTCTCAGAACTGCGGGAAAACTTGTATTCCAGCTCAAAACAACGGGATACAACGTTTTAGATCGAAACTAGCGAGATTCACGAACATCGATTTTACTAGTCGTCGAAGAGTAGACGAGAGAAGGTGTAAACTTTTTCTCTCAGAACTGCGCGAAAACTTGTATTCCGGCTCAAAACAACGGGATACATCGTTTTAGATCGAAACTAGCAAAATTCACGAGCATCGAGTTTACAAGTCGTCGAAGAGTAGACGAGAGAAAGGTGTAAACTTTTCTCTCAATACTGCGCGAAAACTTGTATTCCTGCTCAAAACAAATGGATACATCGTTTTTGATCGAAACAAACGAGATTCACGAACATCGATTTTACTAGTCGTCGAAGAGTAGACGAGAGAAAGGTATAAACTTTTTCTCTCAGAACTGCGCGAAAATTTGTATTCCGGCTCAAAACAACGAGAAAAATCGTTTTAGATAGAAGCTAGCAAAATTCACGAGCATCAATTTTACAAGTCGTCGAAGAGTAGACGAGAGAAAGCTCTAAACTTTTTCTCTCAGAACTGCGCGAAAACTTGTATTCCGGCTCAAAACACCGGGATACATCGTTTTAGATTGAAACTAGCGAGATTCACGAACATCGATTTTACAAGTCGTCAAAGAGTAGACGAGAGCTGAAACTTTTTCTCTCAGAACTGCGGGAAAACTTGTATTCCAGCTCAAAACAACGGGATACATCGTTTTAGATCGAAACTAGCGAGATTCACGAACATCGGTTTTACAAGTCGAAGAGTAGACGAGACCTGTAAACTTTTTCTCTCAGAACTGGAGGAAAACTTGTATTCCGGCTCAAAATAACGGGATACATCGTTTTAGATCGAAACTAGCAAAATTCACGAGCATCATTTTACTAGTCGTCGAAGAGTAGACGAGAGAAAGGTATAAACGTTTTCTCTTAGAACTGCACGAAAAATTGTATTCCGGCTCAAAACAACGGGATACATCGTTTTTGATCGAAACTAGCAAAATTCACGACCATCGAGTTTACAAGTCGTCGAAGAGTAGACGAGAGAAAGGTGTAAACTTTTTCTCTCAGAACTGCGCGAAAACTTCTATTCCGGCTCGAAACAACGGGATACATTGTTTTAGATCGAAACTAGCAAATATCACGAGCATCGATTTTACAAGTCGTCGAAGAGTAGGCGTGAGAAGGTGCAAACTTTTTCTCTGAGAACTGCGCGAAAACTTGTATTCCGGCTCGAAACAACGAGATACATCGTTTTAGATCGAAACAAGCGAGATTCACGAACATCGATTTTACAAGTCGTCGAAGTGTAGACGAGAGAGAGCTGTAAACTTTTTCTCTCAGAACTGCGGGAAAACTTGTATTCCAGCCCAATACAACGGGATACATCGTTTTAGATCGAAACTACCGAGATTTACGAACTTCGATTTTACAAGTCGTCGAAGAGCCGACGAGAGAAAGGTGTAAACTTTTTATCTCAGAACTGCGCGAAAACTTGTATTCCGGCTCAAAACAACGAGATACATCGTTTTAGATCGAAACTAGCCAGATTCATGAACATCGATTTTACAAGTCGTCGAAGTGTAGACGCGAGAGCTGTAAACTTTTTCTCTCAGAACAGTGCGAAAACTTGAATTCCGGCTGAAAACAACGGGATACATCATTTTAGATCGAAACTAGCGAGATTCACGAACATCGATTTTACAAGTCGTCGAAGAGTAGACGAGAGAAAGCTGTCAACTTTTTCTCTCAGAACTGCGCGAAAACTTGTATTCCGGCTCAAAACACCGGGATACATCGTTTTAGATTGAAACTAGCGAGATGCACGAACATCGATTTTACAAGTCGTCGAAGAGTAGACCAGAGAGAGCTGTAAACTTTTTCTCTCAGAACTGCGGGAAAACTTGTATTCCAGCTCAAAACAACGGGATACAACGTTTTAGATCGAAACTAGCGAGATTCACGAACATCGATTTTACTAGTCGTCGAAGAGTAGACGAGAGAAGGCTGTAAACTTTTTCTCTCAGAACTGCGCGAAAACTTGTATTCCGGCTCAAAACAACGGGATACATCGTTTTAGATCGAAACTAGCGAAATTCACGAGCATCGAGTTTACAAGTCGTCGAAGAGTAGACGAGAGAAAGGTGTAAACTTTTCTCTCAATACTGCGCGAAAACTTGTATTCCTGCTCAAAACAAATGGATACATCGTTTTTGATCGAAACAAACGAGATTCACGAACATCGATTTTACTAGTCGTCGAAGAGTAGACGAGAGAAAGGTATAAACTTTTTCTCTCAGAACTGCGCGAAAATTTGTATTCCGGCTCAAAACAACGAGAAAAATCGTTTTAGATAGAAGCTAGCAAAATTCACGAGCATCAATTTTACAAGTCGTCGAAGAGTAGACGAGAGAAAGCTCTAAACTTTTTCTCTCAGAACTGCGCGAAAACTTGTATTCCGGCTCAAAACACCGGGATACATCGTTTTAGATTGAAACTAGCGAGATTCACGAACATCGATTTTACAAGTCGTCAAAGAGTAGACGAGAGCTGAAACTTTTTCTCTCAGAACTGCGGGAAAACTTGTATTCCAGCTCAAAACAACGGGATACATCGTTTTAGATCGAAACTAGCGAGATTCACGAACATCGGTTTTACAAGTCGAAGAGTAGACGAGACCTGTAAACTTTTTCTCTCAGAACTGGAGGAAAACTTGTATTCCGGCTCAAAATAACGGGATACATCGTTTTAGATCGAAACTAGCAAAATTCACGAGCATCATTTTACTAGTCGTCGAAGAGTAGACGAGAGAAAGGTATAAACGTTTTCTCTTAGAACTGCACGAAAAATTGTATTCCGGCTCAAAACAACGGGATACATCGTTTTTGATCGAAACTAGCAAAATTCACGACCATCGAGTTTACAAGTCGTCGAAGAGTAGACGAGAGAAAGGTGTAAACTTTTTCTCTCAGAACTGCGCGAAAACTTCTATTCCGGCTCGAAACAACGGGATACATTGTTTTAGATCGAAACTAGCAAATATCACGAGCATCGATTTTACAAGTCGTCGAAGAGTAGGCGTGAGAAGGTGCAAACTTTTTCTCTGAGAACTGCGCGAAAACTTGTATTCCGGCTCGAAACAACGAGATACATCGTTTTAGATCGAAACAAGCGAGATTCACGAACATCGATTTTACAAGTCGTCGAAGTGTAGACGAGAGAGAGCTGTAAACTTTTTCTCTCAGAACTGCGGGAAAACTTGTATTCCAGCCCAATACAACGGGATACATCGTTTTAGATCGAAACTACCGAGATTTACGAACTTCGATTTTACAAGTCGTCGAAGAGCCGACGAGAGAAAGGTGTAAACTTTTTATCTCAGAACTGCGCGAAAACTTGTATTCCGGCTCAAAACAACGAGATACATCGTTTTAGATCGAAACTAGCCAGATTCATGAACATCGATTTTACAAGTCGTCGAAGTGTAGACGCGAGAGCTGTAAACTTTTTCTCTCAGAACAGTGCGAAAACTTGAATTCCGGCTGAAAACAACGGGATACATCATTTTAGATCGAAACTAGCGAGATTCACGAACATCGATTTTACAAGTCGTCGAAGAGTAGACGAGAGAAAGCTGTAAACTTTTTCTCTCAGAACTGCGCGAAAACTTGTATTCCGGCTCAAAACACCGGGATACATCGTTTTAGATTGAAACTAGCGAGATGCACGAACATCGATTTTACAAGTCGTCGAAGAGTAGACCAGAGAGAGCTGTAAACTTTTTCTCTCAGAACTGCGGGAAAACTTGTATTCCAGCTCAAAACAACGGGATACAACGTTTTAGATCGAAACTAGCGAGATTCACGAACATCGATTTTACTAGTCGTCGAAGAGTAGACGAGAGAAGGTGTAAACTTTTTCTCTCAGAACTGCGCGAAAACTTGTATTCCGGCTCAAAACAACGGGATACATTGTTTTAGATCGAAACTAGCAAAATTCACGAGCATCGAGTTTACAAGTCGTCGAAGAGTAGACGAGAGAAAGGTGTAAACTTTTCTCTCAATACTGCGCGAAAACTTGTATTCCTGCTCAAAACAAATGGATACATCGTTTTTGATCGAAACAAACGAGATTCACGAACATCGATTTTACTAGTCGTCGAAGAGTAGACGAGAGAAAGGTATAAACGTTTTCTCTCAGAACTGGGCGAAAACTTGTATTCCGGCTCAAAACAACGGGATACATTATTTTAGACCGAAACTAGCAAAATTCACGAGCATCGATTTTACAAGTCGTCGAAGAGTAGACGAGAGAAAGGTGTAAACTTTTTCACTCAGAACTGCGCGAAAACTTGTATTCCGGCTCAAAACAACGGGATACATCGTTTTAGATCGAAAGTAGCGAGATTTATGCACTTCGATTGTACAAATTGTCGAAGAGTAGACGAGAGAAAGCTGTAAACTTTTTCTCTCAGAACTGCGCGAAAACTTGTATTCCGGCTCGAAACAACGAGATACATCGTTTTAGATCGAAACAAGCGAGATTCACGAACATCGATTTTACAAGTCGTCGAAGTGTAGACGAGAGAGAGCTGTAAACTTTTTCTCTCAGAACTGCGGGAAAACTTGTATTCCAGCCCAATACAACGGGATACATCGTTTTAGATCGAAACTACCGAGATTTACGAAATTCGATTTTACAAGTCGTCGAAGAGCCGACGAGAGAAAGGTGTAAACTTTTTATCTCAGAACTGCGCGAAAACTTGTATTCCGGCTCAAAACAACGAGATACATCGTTTTAGATCGAAACTAGCGAGATTCATGAACATCGATTTTACAAGTCGTCGAAGTGTAGACGCGAGAGCTGTAAACTTTTTCTCTCAGAACAGTGCGAAAACTTGAATTCCGGCTGAAAACAACGGGATACATCATTTTAGATCGAAACTAGCGAGATTCACGAACATCGATTTTACAAGTCGTCGAAGAGTAGACGAGAGAAAGCTGTAAACTTTTTCTCTCAGAACTGCGCGAAAACTTGTATTCCGGCTCAAAACACCGGGATACATCGTTTTAGATTCAAACTAGCGAGATTCACGAACATCGATTTTACAAGTCGTCGAAGAGTAGACCAGAGAGAGCTGTAAACTTTTTCTCTCAGAACTGCGGGAAAACTTGTATTCCAGCTCAAAACAACGGGATACATCGTTTTAGATCGAAACTAGCGAGATTCACGAACATCGATTTTACTAGTCGTCGAAGAGTAGACGAGAGAAGGTGTAAACTTTTTCTCTCAGAACTGCGCGAAAACTTGTATTCCGGCTCAAAACAACGGGATACATCGTTTTAGATCGAAACTAGCAAAATTCACGAGCATCGAGTTTACAAGTCGTCGAAGAGTAGACGAGAGAAAGGTGTAAACTTTTTCTCTCAATACTGCGCGAAAACTTGTATTCCTGCTCAAAACAAAGGGATACATCGTTTTTGATCGAAACAAACGAGATTCACGAACATCGATTTTACTAGTCGTCGAAGAGTAGACGAGAGAAAGGTATAAACTTTTTCTCTCAGAACTGCGCGAAAACTTGTATTCCGGCTCAAAACAACGGGATACATCGTTTTAGACCGAAACTAGCAAAATTCACGAGCATCGATTTTACAAGTCGTCGAAGAGTAGACGAGAGAAAGGTGTAAACTTTTTCACTCAGAACGGCGCGAAAACTTGTATTCCGGCTCAAAACAACGGGATACATCGTTTTAGATCGAAAGTAGCGAGATTTATGCACTTCGATTGTACAAATCGTCGAAGAGTAGACGAGAGAAAGCTGTAAACTTTTTCTCTCAGAACTGCGCGAAAACTTGTATTCCGGCTCTAAACAATGGGATACATCGTTTTAGATCAAAACTAGCGAGATTTACAAACTTTGATTTTGCAAGTCGGCGAAGAGTGCACGAGAGAGCACTGTAAACTCTTTCTCTCAGAAATGCACGAAAACTTGAATTCCGGCTGAAAACAACACGATACATCGTTTTAGATCGAAACTAGCGAAATTCACGAACATCGATTTTACTAGTCGTCGAAGAGTAGGCGTGAGAAGGTGTAAACTTTTTCTCTGAGAACTGCGGGAAAACTTGTATTCCGGCTCAAAACAACGGGATACATCGTTTTAGATCGAAAGTAGCGAGATTTATGCACTTCGATTGTACAAATTGTCGAAGAGTAGACGAGAGAAAGCTGTAAACTTTTTCTCTCGGAACTGCGCGAAAACTTGTATTCCGGCTCGAAACAACGAGATACATCGTTTTAGATCGAAACAAGCGAGATTCACGAACATCGATTTTACAAGTCGTCGAAGTGTAGACGAGAGAGAGCTGTAAACTTTTTCTCTCAGAACTGGGCGAAAACTTGTATTCCGGCTCAAAACAACGGGATACATTGTTTTAGACCGAAACTAGCAAAATTCACGAGCATCGATTTTACAAGTCGTCGAAGAGTAGACGAGAGAAAGGTGTAAACTTTTTCACTCAGAACTGCGCGAAAACTTGTATTCCGGCTCAAAACAACGGGATACATCGTTTTAGATCGAAAGTAGCGAGATTTATGCACTTCGATTGTACAAATTGTCGAAGAGTAGACGAGAGAAAGCTGTAAACTTTTTCTCTCAGAACTGCGCGAAAACTTGTATTCCGGCTCGAAACAACGAGATACATCGTTTTAGATCGAAACAAGCGAGATTCACGAACATCGATTTTACAAGTCGTCGAAGTGTAGACGAGAGAGAGCTGTAAACTTTTTCTCTCAGAACTGCGGGAAAACTTGTATTCCAGCCCAATACAACGGGATACATCGTTTTAGATCGAAACTACCGAGATTTACGAAATTCGATTTTACAAGTCGTCGAAGAGCCAACGAGAGAAAGGTGTAAACTTTTTATCTCAGAACTGCGCGAAAACTTGTATTCCGGCTCAAAACAACGAGATACATCGTTTTAGATCGAAACTAGCGAGATTCATGAACATCGATTTTACAAGTCGTCGAAGTGTAGACGCGAGAGCTGTAAACTTTTTCTCTCAGAACAGTGCGAAAACTTGAATTCCGGCTGAAAACAACGGGATACATCATTTTAGATCGAAACTAGCGAGATTCACGAACATCGATTTTACAAGTCGTCGAAGAGTAGACGAGAGAAAGCTGTAAACTTTTTCTCTCAGAACTGCGCGAAAACTTGTATTCCGGCTCAAAACACCGGGATACATCGTTTTAGATTCAAACTAGCGAGATTCACGAACATCGATTTTACAAGTCGTCGAAGAGTAGACCAGAGAGAGCTGTAAACTTTTTCTCTCAGAACTGCGGGAAAACTTGTATTCCAGCTCAAAACAACGGGATACATCGTTTTAGATCGAAACTAGCGAGATTCACGAACATCGATTTTACTAGTCGTCGAAGAGTAGACGAGAGAAGGTGTAAACTTTTTCTCTCAGAACTGCGCGAAAACTTGTATTCCGGCTCAAAACAACGGGATACATCGTTTTAGATCGAAACTAGCAAAATTCACGAGCATCGAGTTTACAAGTCGTCGAAGGGTAGACGAGAGAAAGGTGTAAACTTTTTCTCTCAATACTGCGCGAAAACTTGTATTCCTGCTCAAAACAAAGGGATACATCGTTTTTGATCGAAACAAACGAGATTCACGAACATCGATTTTACTAGTCGTCGAAGAGTAGACGAGAGAAAGGTATAAACTTTTTCTCTCAGAACTGCGCGAAAACTTGTATTCCGGCTCAAAACAACGGGATACATCGTTTTAGACCGAAACTAGCAAAATTCACGAGCATCGATTTTACAAGTCGTCGAAGAGTAGACGAGAGAAAGGTGTAAACTTTTTCACTCAGAACTGCGCGAAAACTTGTATTCCGGCTCAAAACAACGGGATACATCGTTTTAGATCGAAAGTAGCGAGATTTATGCACTTCGATTGTACAAATCGTCGAAGAGTAGACGAGAGAAAGCTGTAAACTTTTTCTCTCAGAACTGCGCGAAAACTTGTATTCCGGCTCTAAACAATGGGATACATCGTTTTAGATCAAAACTAGCGAGATTTACAAACTTTGATTTTGCAAGTCGGCGAAGAGTGCACGAGAGAGCACTGTAAACTCTTTCTCTCAGAAATGCACGAAAACTTGAATTCCGGCTGAAAACAACACGATACATCGTTTTAGATCGAAACTAGCGAAATTCACGAACATCGATTTTACTAGTCGTCGAAGAGTAGGCGTGAGAAGGTGTAAACTTTTTATCTCAGAACTGCGCGAAAACTTGTATTCCGGCTCAAAACAACGAGATACATCGTTTTAGATCGAAACTAGCGAGATTCACGAACATCGATTTTACAAGTCGTCGAAGTGTAGACGAGAGAGAGCTGTAAACTTTTTCTCTCAGAACTGCGGGAAAACTTGTATTCCAGCCCAATACAACGGGATACATCGTTTTAGATCGAAACTAGCGAGATTTACGAACTTCGATTGTACAAGTCGTCGGAGAGCTGACGAGAGAAAGGTGTAAACTTTTTCTCTCAGACCTGCGCGAAAACTTGTATTCCGGCTCAAAACAACGAGATAAATCGTTTTAGATAGAAGCTAGCAAAATTCATGAGCATCGATTTTACAAGTCATCGAAGAGTAGACGAGAGAAAGGTGTAAACTTTTTCTCTCAGAACTGCGCGAAAACTTGTATTCCGGCTCAAAATAACAGGATACATCGTTTCAGATCGGAACTAGCAAAATTCACGAGCATCGATTTTACTAGCCGTCGAAGAGTATACGAGAGAAAGGTATAAACTTTTTCTCTTAGAACTGCACGAAAACTTGTATTCCGGCTCAAAACAACGGGACACATCGTTTTTGATCGAAACTAGCAAAATTCACGAGCATCGAGTTTACATGTCGTCGAAGAGTAGACGAGAGAAAGGTGTAAACTTTTTCTCTCAGAACTGCGCGAAAACTTGTATTCCTACTCAAAACAACGGGATACATCGTTTTAGATCGAAATAAGCTAGATTCACGAACATCGATTTTACTAGTCGTCGAAGAGTAGACGAGAGAAAGGTATAAACTTTTTCTCTCAGAACTGCGCGAAAACTTGTATTCCGGCTCAAAACAACGGAATACATCGTTTTAGATCGAAACTAGCGAGATTCACGCAATTAGATTTTACCAGTCGTCGAAGAGTAGACGAGAGAAAGCTGTAAACTTTTTCTCTCAGAACTGCGCGAAAACTTGTATTCCGGCTCAAAACAACAAGATACATCGTTTTAAATCGAAACTAGCAAAATTCACGAGCATCGATTTTACAAGTCGTCGAAGAGTAGACGAGAGAAAGGTGTAAACTTTTTCGCTCAGAACTGCGCGAAAACTTGTATTCCGGCTCAAAACAACGAGATACATCGTTATAGATCGAAACTAGCGAGATTCACGAACATGGATTTTACAAGTCGTCGAAGTGTAGACGAGAGAGAGCTGTAAACTTTTTCTCTCAGAACTGCGGGAAAACTTGTATTCCAGCCCAATACAACGGGATACATCGTTTTAGATCGAAACTACCGAGATTTACGAACTTTGATTTTACAAGTCGTCGAAGAGCAGACGAGAGAAAGGTGTAAACTTTTTCTCTCAGAACTGCGCGAAAACTTGTATTCCGGCTCAAAATAACGGGATACATCGTTTTAGATCGAAACTAGCAAAATTCACGAGCATCGATTTTACTAGTCGTCGAAGAGTAGACGAGAGAAAGGTATAAACTTTTTCTCTTAGAACTGCACGAAAACTTGTATTCCGGCTCAAAACAACGGGATACATCGCTTTTGATCGAAACTAGCAAAATTCACGAGCATCGAGTTTACAAGTCGTCGAAGAGTAGACGAGAGAAAGGTGTAAACTTTTTCTCTCAGAACTGCGCGAAAACTTCTATTCCGGCTCGAAACAACGGGATACATTGTTTTAGATCGAAACTAGCAAATATCATGAGCATCGATTTTACAAGTCGTCGAAGAGTAGGCGTGAGAAGGTGCAAACTTTTTCTCTGAGAACTGCGCGAAAACTTGTATTCGGGCTCGAAACAACGGGATACATTGTTTTAAATCGAAACTAGCAAATATCACGAGCATCGATTTTACAAGTCGTCGAGGAGCCGACGAGAGAAAGGTGTAAACTTTTTATCTCAGAACTGCGCGAAAACTTGTATTCCGGCTCACAACAACGAGATACATCGTTTTAGATCGAAACAAGCGAGATTCACGAACATCGATTTTACAAGTCGTCGAAGTGTAGACGAGAGAGAGCTGTAAACTTTTTCTCTCAGAACGGCGGGAAAACTTGTATTCCAGCCCAATACAACGGGATACATCGTTTTAGATCGAAACTACCGAGATTTACGAACTTCGATTTTACAAGTCGTCGAAGAGCAGACGAGAGAAAGGTGTAAACTTTTTCTCTCAGAACTGCGCGAAAACTTGTATTCCGGCTCAAAACAACGAGATACATCGTTTTAGATCGAAAGAAGCGAGATTCACGAACATCGATTTTACAAGTCGTCAAAGAGTAGACGAGAGCTGTAAACTTTTTCTCTCAGAACTGGGCGAAAACTTGTATTCCGGCTCAAAACAACGGGATACATTGTTTTAGACCGAAACTAGCAAAATTCACGAGCATCGATTTTACAAGTCGTCGAAGAGTAGACGAGAGAAAGGTGTAAACTTTTTCACTCAGAACTGCGCGAAAACTTGTATTCCGGCTCAAAACAACGGGATACATCGTTTTAGATCGAAAGTAGCGAGATTTATGCACTTCGATTGTACAAATTGTCGAAGAGTAGACGAGAGAAAGCTGTAAACTTTTTCTCTCAGAACTGCGCGAAAACTTGAATTCCGGCTGAAAACAACGGGATACATCATTTTAGATCGAAACTAGCGAGATTCACGAACATCGATTTTACAAGTCGTCGAAGAGTAGACGAGAGAAAGCTGTAAACTTTTTCTCTCAGAACTGCGCGAAAACTTGTATTCCGGCTCAAAACACCGGGATACATCGTTTTAGATTCAAACTAGCGAGATTCACGAACATCGATTTTACAAGTCGTCGAAGAGTAGACCAGAGAGAGCTGTAAACTTTTTCTCTCAGAACTGCGAGAAAACTTGTATTCCAGCTCAAAACAACGGGATACATCGTTTTAGATCGAAACTAGCGAGATTCACGAACATCGATTTTACTAGTCGTCGAAGAGTAGACGAGAGAAGGTGTAAACTTTTTCTCTCAGAACTGCGCGAAAACTTGTATTCCGGCTCAAAACAACGGGATACATCGTTTTAGATCGAAACTAGCAAAATTCACGAGCATCGAGTTTACAAGTCGTCGAAGAGTAGACGAGAGAAAGGTGTAAACTTTTTCTCTCAATACTGCGCGAAAACTTGTATTCCTGCTCAAAACAAAGGGATACATCGTTTTTGATCGAAACAAACGAGATTCACGAACATCGATTTTACTAGTCGTCGAAGAGTAGACGAGAGAAAGGTATAAACTTTTTCTCTCAGAACTGCGCGAAAACTTGTATTCCGGCTCAAAACAACGGGATACATCGTTTTAGACCGAAACTAGCAAAATTCACGAGCATCGATTTTACAAGTCGTCGAAGAGTAGACGAGAGAAAGGTGTAAACTTTTTCACTCAGAACTGCGCGAAAACTTGTATTCCGGCTCAAAACAACGGGATACATCGTTTTAGATCGAAAGTAGCGAGATTTATGCACTTCGATTGTACAAATCGTCGAAGAGTAGACGAGAGAAAGCTGTAAACTTTTTCTCTCAGAACTGCGCGAAAACTTGTATTCCGGCTCTAAACAATGGGATACATCGTTTTAGATCAAAACTAGCGAGATTTACAAACTTTGATTTTGCAAGTCGGCGAAGAGTGCACGAGAGAGCACTGTAAACTCTTTCTCTCAGAAATGCACGAAAACTTGAATTCCGGCTGAAAACAACACGATACATCGTTTTAGATCGAAACTAGCGAAATTCACGAACATCGATTTTACTAGTCGTCGAAGAGTAGGCGTGAGAAGGTGTAAACTTTTTCTCTGAGAACTGCGGGAAAACTTGTATTCCGGCTCGAAACAACGGGATACATTGTTTTAGATCAAAACTAGCAAATATCACGAGCATCGATTTTACAAGTCGTCGAGGAGCCGACGAGAGAAAGGCGTAAACTTTTTATCTCAGAACTGCGCGAAAACTTGTATTCCGGCTCAAAACAACGAGATACATCGTTTTAGATCGAAAGAAGCGAGATTCACGAACATCGATTTTACAAGTCGTCAAAGAGTAGACGAGAGCTGTAAACTTTTTCTCTCAGAACTGGGCGAAAACTTGTATTCCGGCTCAAAACAACGGGATACATTGTTTTAGACCGAAACTAGCAAAATTCACGAGCATCGATTTTACAAGTCGTCGAAGAGTAGACGAGAGAAAGGTGTAAACTTTTTCACTCAGAACTGCGCGAAAACTTGTATTCCGGCTCAAAACAACGGGATACATCGTTTTAGATCGAAAGTAGCGAGATTTATGCACTTCGATTGTACAAATTGTCGAAGAGTAGACGAGAGAAAGCTGTAAACTTTTTCTCTCAGAACTGCGCGAAAACTTGAATTCCGGCTGAAAACAACGGGATACATCATTTTAGATCGAAACTAGCGAGATTCACGAACATCGATTTTACAAGTCGTCGAAGAGTAGACGAGAGAAAGCTGTAAACTTTTTCTCTCAGAACTGCGCGAAAACTTGTATTCCGGCTCAAAACACCGGGATACATCGTTTTAGATTCAAACTAGCGAGATTCACGAACATCGATTTTACAAGTCGTCGAAGAGTAGACCAGAGAGAGCTGTAAACTTTTTCTCTCAGAACTGCGAGAAAACTTGTATTCCAGCTCAAAACAACGGGATACATCGTTTTAGATCGAAACTAGCGAGATTCACGAACATCGATTTTACTAGTCGTCGAAGAGTAGACGAGAGAAGGTGTAAACTTTTTCTCTCAGAACTGCGCGAAAACTTGTATTCCGGCTCAAAACAACGGGATACATCGTTTTAGATCGAAACTAGCAAAATTCACGAGCATCGAGTTTACAAGTCGTCGAAGAGTAGACGAGAGAAAGGTGTAAACTTTTTCTCTCAATACTGCGCGAAAACTTGTATTCCTGCTCAAAACAAAGGGATACATCGTTTTTGATCGAAACAAACGAGATTCACGAACATCGATTTTACTAGTCGTCGAAGAGTAGACGAGAGAAAGGTATAAACTTTTTCTCTCAGAACTGCGCGAAAACTTGTATTCCGGCTCAAAACAACGGGATACATCGTTTTAGACCGAAACTAGCAAAATTCACGAGCATCGATTTTACAAGTCGTCGAAGAGTAGACGAGAGAAAGGTGTAAACTTTTTCACTCAGAACTGCGCGAAAACTTGTATTCCGGCTCAAAACAACGGGATACATCGTTTTAGATCGAAAGTAGCGAGATTTATGCACTTCGATTGTACAAATCGTCGAAGAGTAGACGAGAGAAAGCTGTAAACTTTTTCTCTCAGAACTGCGCGAAAACTTGTATTCCGGCTCTAAACAATGGGATACATCGTTTTAGATCAAAACTAGCGAGATTTACAAACTTTGATTTTGCAAGTCGGCGAAGAGTGCACGAGAGAGCACTGTAAACTCTTTCTCTCAGAAATGCACGAAAACTTGAATTCCGGCTGAAAACAACACGATACATCGTTTTAGATCGAAACTAGCGAAATTCACGAACATCGATTTTACTAGTCGTCGAAGAGTAGGCGTGAGAAGGTGTAAACTTTTTCTCTGAGAACTGCGGGAAAACTTGTATTCCGGCTCGAAACAACGGGATACATTGTTTTAGATCAAAACTAGCAAATATCACGAGCATCGATTTTACAAGTCGTCGAGGAGCCGACGAGAGAAAGGCGTAAACTTTTTATCTCAGAACTGCGCGAAAACTTGTATTCCGGCTCAAAACAACGAGATACATCGTTTTAGATCGAAACTAGCGAGATTCACGAACATCGATTTTACAAGTCGTCGAAGTGTAGACGAGAGAGAGCTGTAAACTTTTTCTCTCAGAACTGCGGGAAAACTTGTATTCCAGCCCAATACAACGGGATACATCGTTTTAGATCGAAACTACCGAGATTTACGAACTTCGATTGTACAAGTCGTCGGAGAGCTGACGAGAGAAAGGTGTAAACTTTTTCTCTCAGACCTGCGCGAAAACTTGTATTCCGGCTCAAAACAACGAGATAAATCGTTTTAGATAGAAGCTAGCAAAATTCATGAGCATCGATTTTACAAGTCGTCGAAGAGTAGACGAGAGAAAGGTGTAAACTTTTTCTCTCAGAACTGCGCGAAAACTTGTATTCCGGCTCAAAATAACAGGATACATCGTTTCAGATCGGAACTAGCAAAATTCACGAGCATCGATTTTACTAGCCGTCGAAGAGTATACGAGAGAAAGGTATAAACTTTTTCTCTTAGAACTGCACGAAAACTTGTATTCCGGCTCAAAACAACGGGACTCATCGTTTTTGATCGAAACTAGCAAAATTCACGAGCATCGAGTTTACAAGTCGTCGAAGAGTAGACGAGAGAAAGGTGTAAACTTTTTCTCTCAGAACTGCGCGAAAACTTGTATTCCTACTCAAAACAACGGGATACATCGTTTTAGATCGAAATAAGCTAGATTCACGAACATCGATTTTACTAGTCGTCGAAGAGTAGACGAGAGAAAGGTATAAACTTTTTCTCTCAGAACTGCGCGAAAACTTGTATTCCGGCTCAAAACAACGGAATACATCGTTTTAGATCGAAACTAGCGAGATTCACGCAATTAGATTTTACAAGTCGTCGAAGAGTAGACGAGAGAAAGCTGTAAACTTTTTCTCTCAGAACTGCGCGAAAACTTGTATTCCGGCTCAAAACAACGAGATACATCGTTTTAGATCGAAACTAGCAAAATTCACGAGCATCGATTTTACAAGTCGTCGAAGAGTAGACGAGAGAAAGGTGTAAACTTTTTCGCTCAGAACTGCGCGAAAACTTGTATTCCGGCTCAAAACAACGAGATACATCGTTATAGATCGAAACTAGCGAGATTCACGAACATGGATTTTACAAGTCGTCGAAGTGTAGACGAGAGAGAGCTGTAAACTTTTTCTCTCAGAACTGCGGGAAAACTTGTATTCCAGCCCAATACAACGGGATACATCGTTTTAGATCGAAACTACCGAGATTTACGAACTTCGATTTTACAAGTCGTCGAAGAGCAGACGAGAGAAAGGTGTAAACTTTTTCTCTCAGAACTGCGCGAAAACTTGTATTCCGGCTCAAAATAACGGGATACATCGTTTTAGATCGAAACTAGCAAAATTCACGAGCATCGATTTTACTAGTCGTCGAAGAGTAGACGAGAGAAAGGTATAAACTTTTTCTCTTAGAACTGCACGAAAACTTGTATTCCGGCTCAAAACAACGGGATACATCGCTTTTGATCGAAACTAGCAAAATTCACGAGCATCGAGTTTACAAGTCGTCGAAGAGTAGACGAGAGAAAGGTGTAAACTTTTTCTCTCAGAACTGCGCGAAAACTTCTATTCCGGCTCGAAACAACGGGATACATTGTTTTAGATCGAAACTAGCAAATATCATGAGCATCGATTTTACAAGTCGTCGAAGAGTAGGCGTGAGAAGGTGCAAACTTTTTCTCTGAGAACTGCGCGAAAACTTGTATTCCGGCTCGAAACAACGGGATACATTGTTTTAAATCGAAACTAGCAAATATCACGAGCATCGATTTTACAAGTCGTCGAGGAGCCGACGAGAGAAAGGTGTAAACTTTTTATCTCAGAACTGCGCGAAAACTTGTATTCCGGCTCACAACAACGAGATACATCGTTTTAGATCGAAACAAGCGAGATTCACGAACATCGATTTTACAAGTCGTCGAAGTGTAGACGAGAGAGAGCTGTAAACTTTTTCTCTCAGAACTGCGGGAAAACTTGTATTCCAGCCCAATACAACGGGATACATCGTTTTAGATCGAAACTACCGAGATTTACGAACTTCGATTTTACAAGTCGTCGAAGAGCAGACGAGAGAAAGGTGTAAACTTTTTCTCTCAGAACTGCGCGAAAACTTGTATTCCGGCTCAAAACAACGAGATACATCGTTTTAGATCGAAAGAAGCGAGATTCACGAACATCGATTTTACAAGTCGTCAAAGAGTAGACGAGAGCTGTAAACTTTTTTTCTCAGAACTGCGGGAAAACTTGTATTCCAGCTCAAAACAACGGGATACATCGTTTTAGATCGAAACTAGCGAGATTCACGAACATCGATTTTACAAGTCGTCGAAGAGTAGACGAGACCTGTAAACTTTTTCTTTCAGAACTGGAGGAAAACTTGTATTCCGGCTCAAAACAACGGAATACATTGTTTTAGATCGAAACTAGCGAGATTTACGCAATTAGATTTTACAAGTCGTCGAAGAGTAGACGAGAGAAAGCTCTAAACTTTTTCTCTCAGAACTGCGCGAAAACTTGTATTCCGGCTCAATACAACGAGATACATCGTTTTAGATCGAAACTACCGAGATTTACGAACTTCGATTTTACAAGTCGTCGAAGAGCAGACGAGAGAAAGGTGTAAACTTTTTCTCTCAGAACTGCGCGAAAACTTGTATTCCGGCTCAAAACAACGAGAAAAATCGTTTTAGATAGAAGCTAGCAAAATTCACGAACATCGATTTTACAAGTCGTCAAAGAGTAGACGAGAGCTGTAAACTTTTTCTCTCAGAACTGCGGGAAAACTTGTATTCCAGCTCAAAACAACACGATACATCGTTTTAGATCGAAACTAGCGAAATTCACGAACATCGATTTTACTAGTCGTCGAAGAGTAGGCGTGAGAAGGTGTAAACTTTTTCTCTGAGAACTGCGGGAAAACTTGTATTCCGGCTCGAAACAACGGGATACATTGTTTTAGATCAAAACTAGCAAATATCACGAGCATCGATTTTACAAGTCGTCGAGGAGCCGACGAGAGAAAGGCGTAAACTTTTTATCTCAGAACTGCGCGAAAACTTGTATTCCGGCTCAAAACAACGAGATACATCGTTTTAGATCGAAACTAGCGAGATTCACGAACATCGATTTTACAAGTCGTCGAAGTGTAGACGAGAGAGAGCTGTAAACTTTTTCTCTCAGAACTGCGGGAAAACTTGTATTCCAGCCCAATACAACGGGATACATCGTTTTAGATCGAAACTACCGAGATTTACGAACTTCGATTGTACAAGTCGTCGGAGAGCTGACGAGAGAAAGGTGTAAACTTTTTCTCTCAGACCTGCGCGAAAACTTGTATTCCGGCTCAAAACAACGAGATAAATCGTTTTAGATAGAAGCTAGCAAAATTCATGAGCATCGATTTTACAAGTCGTCGAAGAGTAGACGAGAGAAAGGTGTAAACGTTTTCTCTCAGAACTGCGCGAAAACTTGTATTCCGGCTCAAAATAACAGGATACATCGTTTCAGATCGGAACTAGCAAAATTCACGAGCATCGATTTTACTAGCCGTCGAAGAGTATACGAGAGAAAGGTATAAACTTTTTCTCTTAGAACTGCACGAAAACTTGTATTCCTACTCAAAACAACGGGATACATCGTTTTAGATCGAAATAAGCTAGATTCACGAACATCGATTTTACTAGTCGTCGAAGAGTAGACGAGAGAAAGGTATAAACTTTTTCTCTCAGAACTGCGCGAAAACTTGTATTCCGGCTCAAAACAACAGAATACATCGTTTTAGATCGAAACTAGCGAGATTCACGCAATTAGATTTTACAAGTCGTCGAAGAGTAGACGAGAGAAAGCTGTAAACTTTTTCTCTCAGAACTGCGCGAAAACTTGTATTCCGGCTCAAAACAACGAGATACATCGTTTTAGATCGAAACTAGCAAAATTCACGAGCATCGATTTTACAAGTCGTCGAAGGGTAGACGAGAGAAAGGTGTAAACTTTTTCGCTCAGAACTGCGCGAAAACTTGTATTCCGGCTCAAAACAACGAGATACATCGTTATAGATCGAAACTAGCGAGATTCACGAACATGGATTTTACAAGTCGTCGAAGTGTAGACGAGAGAGAGCTGTAAACTTTTTCTCTCAGAACTGCGGGAAAACTTGTATTCCAGCCCAATACAACGGGATACATCGTTTTAGATCGAAACTACCGAGATTTACGAACTTCGATTTTACAAGTCGTCGAAGAGCAGACGAGAGAAAGGTGTAAACTTTTTCTCTCAGAACTGCGCGAAAACTTGTATTCCGGCTCAAAATAACGGGATACATCGTTTTAGATCGAAACTAGCAAAATTCACGAGCATCGATTTTACTAGTCGTCGAAGAGTAGACGAGAGAAAGGTATAAACTTTTTCTCTTAGAACTGCACGAAAACTTGTATTCCGGCTCAAAACAACGGGATACATCGCTTTTGATCGAAACTAGCAAAATTCACGAGCATCGAGTTTACAAGTCGTCGAAGAGTAGACGAGAGAAAGGTGTAAACTTTTTCTCTCAGAACTGCGCGAAAACTTCTATTCCGGCTCGAAACAACGGGATACATTGTTTTAGATCGAAACTAGCAAATATCATGAGCATCGATTTTACAAGTCGTCGAAGAGTAGGCGTGAGAAGGTGCAAACTTTTTCTCTGAGAACTGCGCGAAAACTTGTATTCCGGCTCGAAACAACGGGATACATTGTTTTAAATCGAAACTAGCAAATATCACGAGCATCGATTTTACAAGTCGTCGAGGAGCCGACGAGAGAAAGGTGTAAACTTTTTATCTCAGAACTGCGCGAAAACTTGTATTCCGGCTCACAACAACGAGATACATCGTTTTAGATCGAAACAAGCGAGATTCACGAACATCGATTTTACAAGTCGTCGAAGTGTAGACGAGAGAGAGCTGTAAACTTTTTCTCTCAGAACTGCGGGAAAACTTGTATTCCAGCCCAATACAACGGGATACATCGTTTTAGATCGAAACTACCGAGATTTACGAACTTCGATTTTACAAGTCGTCGAAGAGCAGACGAGAGAAAGGTGTAAACTTTTTCTCTCAGAACTGCGCGAAAACTTGTATTCCGGCTCAAAACAACGAGATACATCGTTTTAGATCGAAAGAAGCGAGATTCACGAACATCGATTTTACAAGTCGTCAAAGAGTAGACGAGAGCTGTAAACTTTTTTTCTCAGAACTGCGGGAAAACTTGTATTCCAGCTCAAAACAACGGGATACATCGTTTTAGATCGAAACTAGCGAGATTCACGAACATCGATTTTACAAGTCGTCGAAGAGTAGACGAGACCTGTAAACGTTTTCTTTCAGAACTGGAGAAAAACTTGTATTCCGGCTCAAAACAACGGAATACATTGTTTTAGATCGAAACTAGCGAGATTTACGCAATTAGATTTTACAAGTCGTCGAAGAGTAGACGAGAGAAAGCTCTAAACTTTTTCTCTCAGAACTGCGCGAAAACTTGTATTCCGGCTCAATACAACGAGATACATCGTTTTAGATCGAAACTACCGAGATTTACGAACTTCGATTTTACAAGTCGTCGAAGAGCAGACGAGAGAAAGGTGTAAACTTTTTCTCTCAGAACTGCGCGAAAACTTGTATTCCGGCTCAAAACAACGAGAAAAATCGTTTTAGATAGAAGCTAGCAAAATTCACGAACATCGATTTTACAAGTCGTCAAAGAGTAGACGAGAGCTGTAAACTTTTTCTCTCAGAACTGCGGGAAAACTTGTATTCCAGCTCAAAACAACAGGATACATCGTTTTAGATCGAAACTAGCGAGATTCACGAACATCGATTTTACAAGTCGTCGAAGAGTAGACGAGACCTGTAAACTTTTTCTCTCAGAACTTGAGGAAAACTTGTATTCCGGCTCAAAATAACGGGATACATCATTTTAGATCGAAACTAGCAAAATTCACGAGCATCGATTTTACTAGTCGTCGAAGAGTAGACGAGAGAAAGGTATAAACTTTTTCTCTTAGAACTGCACGAAAACTTGTATTCCGGCTCAAAACAACGGGATACATCGTTTTTGATCGAAACTAGCAAAATTCACGAGCATCGAGCTTACAAGTCGTCGAAGAGTAGACGAGAGAAAGGTGTAATCTTTTTCTCTCAGAACTGCGCGAAAACTTGTATTCCGGCTCGAAACAACGGGATACATTGTTTTAGATCGAAACTAGCAATTATCACAAGCATCGATTTTACAAGTCGTCGAAGAGTAGGCGTGAGAAGGTGCAAACTTTTTCTCTGAGAACTGCGCGAAAACTTGTATTCCGGCTCGAAAGAACGGGATACATTGTTTTAGATCGAAACTAGCAAATATCACGAGCATCGATTTTACAAGTCGTCGAGGAGCCCACGAGAGAAAGGTGTAAACTTTTTATCTCAGAACTGCGCGAAAACTTGTATTCCGGCTCAAAACAACGAGATACATCGTTTTAGATCGAAACAAGCGAGATTCACGAACATCGATTTTACAAGTCGTCGAAGTGTAGACGAGAGAGAGCTGTAAACGTTTTCTCTCAGAACTGCGGGAAAATTTGTATTCCAGCCCAATACAACGGGATACAACGTTTTAGATCGAAACTACCGAGATTTACGAACTTCGATTTTACAAGTCGTCGAAGAGCAGACGAGAGAAAGGTGTAAACTTTTTCTCTCAGAACTGCGCGAAAACTTGAATTCCGGCTCAAAACAACGAGATAAATCGTTTTAGATAGAAGCTAGAAAAATTCACGAGCATAGATTTTGCAAGTCGTTGAAGAGTAGACGAGAGAAAGGTGTAAACGTTTTCTCTCAGAACAGTGCGAAAACTTGAATTCCGGCTGAAAACAACGGGATACATCGTTGTAGATTGAAACTAGCGAGATTCACGAACATCGATTTTACAAGTCGTCGAAGAGTAGACGGAGAAAGCTCTAAACTTTTTCTCTCAGAACTGCGCAAAAACTTGTATTCCGGCTCAAAACACAGGGATACATCGTTTTAGATTGAAACTAGCGAGATTCACGAACATCGATTTTACAAGTCGTCAAAGAGTAGACGAGAGCTGTAAACTTTTTCTCTCAGAACTGCGGGAAAACTTGTATTCCAGCTCAAAACAACGGGATACATCGTTTTAGATCGAAACTAGCGAGATTCACGAACATCGATTTTACAAGTCGTCGAAGAGTAGACGAGACCTGTAAACTTTTTCTCTCAGAACTGGAGGAAAACTTGTATTCCGGCTCAAAACAACGGAATACATCGTTTTAGATCGAAACTAGCGAGATTTACGCAATTACATTTTACAAGTCGTCGAAGAGTAGACGAGAGAAAGCTGTAAACTTTTTCTCTCAGAACTGCGCGAAAACTTGTATTCCGGCTCAAAACAACGAGATACATCGTTTTAGATCAAAACTACCGAGATTTACGAACTTCGATTTTACAAGTCGTCGAAGAGCAGACTAGAGAAAGGTGTAAACTTTTTCTCTCAGAACTGCGCGAAAACTTGTATTCCGGCTCAAAACAACGAGATACATCGTTTTAGATCGGAACTAGCAAAATTCACGAGCATCGATTTTACTAGTCGTCGAAGAGTAGACGAGAGAAAGGTATAAACTTTTTCTCTTAGAACTGCACGAAAACTTGTATTCCGGCTCAAAACAACGGGATACATCGCTTTTGATCGAAACTAGCAAAATTCACGAGCATCGAGTTTACAAGTCGTCGAAGAGTAGACGAGAGAAAGGTGTAAACTTTTTCTCTCAGAACTGCGCGAAAACTTCTATTCCGGCTCGAAACAACGGGATACATTGTTTTAGATCGAAACTAGCAAATATCATGAGCATCGATTTTACAAGTCGTCGAAGAGTAGGCGTGAGAAGGTGCAAACTTTTTCTCTGAGAACTGCGCGAAAACTTGTATTCCGGCTCGAAACAACGGGATACATTGTTTTAAATCGAAACTAGCAAATATCACGAGCATCGATTTTACAAGTCGTCGAGGAGCCGACGAGAGAAAGGTGTAAACTTTTTATCTCAGAACTGCGCGAAAACTTGTATTCCGGCTCACAACAACGAGATACATCGTTTTAGATCGAAACAAGCGAGATTCACGAACATCGATTTTACAAGTCGTCGAAGTGTAGACGAGAGAGAGCTGTAAACTTTTTCTCTCAGAACTGCGGGAAAACTTGTATTCCAGCCCAATACAACGGGATACATCGTTTTAGATCGAAACTACCGAGATTTACGAACTTCGATTTTACAAGTCGTCGAAGAGCAGACGAGAGAAAGGTGTAAACTTTTTCTCTCAGAACTGCGCGAAAACTTGTATTCCGGCTCAAAACAACGAGATACATCGTTTTAGATCGAAAGAAGCGAGATTCACGAACATCGATTTTACAAGTCGTCAAAGAGTAGACGAGAGCTGTAAACTTTTTTTCTCAGAACTGCGGGAAAACTTGTATTCCAGCTCAAAACAACGGGATACATCGTTTTAGATCGAAACTAGCGAGATTCACGAACATCGATTTTACAAGTCGTCGAAGAGTAGACGAGACCTGTAAACTTTTTCTTTCAGAACTGGAGGAAAACTTGTATTCCGGCTCAAAACAACGGAATACATTGTTTTAGATCGAAACTAGCGAGATTTACGCAATTAGATTTTACAAGTCGTCGAAGAGTAGACGAGAGAAAGCTCTAAACTTTTTCTCTCAGAACTGCGCGAAAACTTGTATTCCGGCTCAATACAACGAGATACATCGTTTTAGATCGAAACTACCGAGATTTACGAACTTCGATTTTACAAGTCGTCGAAGAGCAGACGAGAGAAAGGTGTAAACTTTTTCTCTCAGAACTGCGCGAAAACTTGTATTCCGGCTCAAAACAACGAGAAAAATCGTTTTAGATAGAAGCTAGCAAAATTCACGAACATCGATTTTACAAGTCGTCAAAGAGTAGACGTGAGCTGTAAACTTTTTCTCTCAGAACTGCGGGAAAACTTGTATTCCAGCTCAAAACAACAGGATACATCGTTTTAGATCGAAACTAGCGAGATTCACGAACATCGATTTTACAAGTCGTCGAAGAGTAGACGAGACCTGTAAACTTTTTCTCTCAGAACTTGAGGAAAACTTGTATTCCGGCTCAAAATAACGGGATACATCATTTTAGATCGAAACTAGCAAAATTCACGAGCATCGATTTTACTAGTCGTCGAAGAGTAGACGAGAGAAAGGTATAAACTTTTTCTCTTAGAACTGCACGAAAACTTGTATTCCGGCTCAAAACAACGGGATACATCGTTTTTGATCGAAACTAGCAAAATTCACGAGCATCGAGCTTACAAGTCGTCGAAGAGTAGACGAGAGAAAGGTGTAATCTTTTTCTCTCAGAACTGCGCGAAAACTTGTATTCCGGCTCGAAACAACGGGATACATTGTTTTAGATCGAAACTAGCAATTATCACAAGCATCGATTTTACAAGTCGTCGAAGAGTAGGCGTGAGAAGGTGCAAACTTTTTCTCTGAGAACTGCTCGAAAACTTGTATTCTGGCTCGAAAGAACGGGATACATTGTTTTAGATCGAAACTAGCAAATATCACGAGCATCGATTTTACAAGTCGTCGAGGAGCCCACGAGAGAAAGGTGTAAACTTTTTATCTCAGAACTGCGCGAAAACTTGTATTCCGGCTCAAAACAACGAGATACATCGTTTTAGATCGAAACAAGCGAGATTCACGAACATCGATTTTACAAGTCGTCGAAGTGTAGACGAGAGAGAGCTGTAAACGTTTTCTCTCAGAACTGCGGGAAAATTTGTATTCCAGCCCAATACAACGGGATACAACGTTTTAGATCGAAACTACCGAGATTTACGAACTTCGATTTTACAAGTCGTCGAAGAGCAGACGAGAGAAAGGTGTAAACTTTTTCTCTCAGAACTGCGCGAAAACTTGAATTCCGGCTCAAAACAACGAGATAAATCGTTTTAGATAGAAGCTAGAAAAATTCACGAGCATAGATTTTGCAAGTCGTTGAAGAGTAGACGAGAGAAAGGTGTAAACGTTTTCTCTCAGAACAGTGCGAAAACTTGAATTCCGGCTGAAAACAACGGGATACATCGTTGTAGATTGAAACTAGCGAGATTCACGAACATCGATTTTACAAGTCGTCGAAGAGTAGACGGGAGAAAGCTCTAAACTTTTTCTCTCAGAACTGCGCAAAAACTTGTATTCCGGCTCAAAACACAGGGATACATCGTTTTAGATTGAAACTAGCGAGATTCACGAACATCGATTTTACAAGTCGTCAAAGAGTAGACGAGAGCTGTAAACTTTTTCTCTCAGAACTGCGGGAAAACTTGTATTCCAGCTCAAAACAACGGGATACATCGTTTTAGATCGAAACTAGCGAGATTCACGAACATCGATTTTACAAGTCGTCGAAGAGTAGACGAGACCTGTAAACTTTTTCTCTCAGAACTGGAGGAAAACTTGTATTCCGGCTCAAAACAACGGAATACATCGTTTTAGATCGAAACTAGCGAGATTTACGCAATTACATTTTACAAGTCGTCGAAGAGTAGACGAGAGAAAGCTGTAAACTTTTTCTCTCAGAACTGCGCGAAAACTTGTATTCCGGCTCAAAACAACGAGATACATCGTTTTAGATCAAAACTACCGAGATTTACGAACTTCGATTTTACAAGTCGTCGAAGAGCAGACTAGAGAAAGGTGTAAACTTTTTCTCTCAGAACTGCGCGAAAACTTGTATTCCGGCTCAAAACAACGAGATACATCGTTTTAGATCGGAACTAGCAAAATTCACGAGCATCGATTTTACTAGTCGTCGAAGAGTAGACGAGAGAAAGGTATAAACTTTTTCTCTTAGAACTGCACGAAAACTTGTATTCCGGCTCAAAACAACGGGATACATCGTTTTTGATCGAAACTATCAAAATTCACGAGCATCGAGTTTACAAGTCGTCGAAGAGTAGACGAGAGAAAGGTGTAAACTTTTTCTCTCAGAACTGCGCGAAAACTTGTATTCCTGCTAAAAACAACGGGATACATCGTTTTAGATTGAAATAAGCGAGATTCACGAACATCGATTTTACTAGTCGTCGAAGAGTAGACGAGAAAAAGGTATAAACTTTTTCTCTCAGAACTGCGCGAAAACTTGTATTCCGGCTCAAAACAACGGGATACATCGTTTTAGATCGAAAGTAGCGAGATTTATGCACTTCGATTTTACAAATCGTCGAAGAGTAGACGAGAGAGAGCTGTAAACTTTTTCTCTCAGAACTGCGCGAAAACTTGTATTCCGGCTCAAAACAATGGGATACATCGTTTTAGATCAAAACTAGCGAGATTTACGAACTTTGATTTTACAAGTCGGCGAAGAGTACACGAGAGAGCACTGTAAACTTTTTCTCTCAGAACTGCACGAAAACTTGAATTCCGGCTGAAAACAACACGATACATCGTTTCAGATCGAAACTAGCGAAATTCACGAACATCGATTTTACTAGTCGTCGAAGAGTAGGCGTGAGAAGGTGTAAACTTTTTCTCTCAGAACTGCGCGAAAACTTGTATTCCGGCTCGAAACAACGGGATACATTGTTTTAGATCGAAACTAGCAAATATCACGAGCATCGATTTTACAAGTCGTCGAAGAGCCGACGAGAGAAAGGTGTAAACTTTTTATCTCAGAACTGCGCGAAAACTTGTATTCCGGCTCGAAACAACGAGATACATTGTTTTAGATTGAAACTAGGAAATATCACGAGCATCGATTTTACAAATCGTCGAAGAGTAGACGAGAGAAAGCTGTAAACTTTTTCTCTCAGAACTGCGCGAAAACTTGTATTCCGGCTCTAAACAATGGGATACATCGTTTTAGATCAAAACTAGCGAGATTTACAAACTTTGATTTTGCAAGTCGGCGAAGAGTACACGAGAGAGCACTGTAAACTCTTTCTCTCAGAAATGCACGAAAACTTGAATTCCGGCTGAAAACAACACGATACGTCGTTTTAGATCGAAACTAGCGAAATTCACGAACATCGATTTTACTAGTCGTCGAAGAGTAGGCGTGAGAAGGTGTAAACTTTTTTTCTGAGAACTGCGGGAAAACTTGTATTCCGGCTCGAAACAACGGGATACATTGTTTTAGATCGAAACTAGCAAATATCACGAGCATCGATTTTACAAGTCGTCGAGGAGCCGACGAGAGAAAGGCGTAAACTTTTTATCTCAGAACTGCGCGAAAACTTGTATTCCGGCTCAAAACAACGAGATACATCGTTTTAGATCGAAACTAGCGAGATTCACGAACATCGATTTTACAAGTCGTCGAAGTGTAGACGAGAGAGAGCTGTAAACTTTTTCTCTCAGAACTGCGGGAAAACTTGTATTCCAGCCCAATACAACGGGATACATCGTTTTAGATCGAAACTACCGAGATTTACGAACTTCGATTGTACAAGTCGTCGGAGAGCTGACGAGAGAAAGGTGTAAACTTTTTCTCTCAGACCTGCGCGAAAACTTGTATTCCGGCTCAAAACAACGAGATAAATCGTTTTAGATAGAAGCTAGCAAAATTCATGAGCATCGATTTTACAAGTCGTCGAAGAGTAGACGAGAGAAAGGTGTAAACTTTTTCTCTCAGAACTGCGCGAAAACTTGTATTCCGGCTCAAAATAACAGGATACATCGTTTCAGATCGGAACTAGCAAAATTCACGAGCATCGATTTTACTAGCCGTCGAAGAGTATACGAGAGAAAGGTATAAACTTTTTCTCTTAGAACTGCACGAAAACTTGTATTCCGGCTCAAAACAACGGGATACATCGTTTTTGATCGAAACTAGCAAAATTCACGAGCATCGAGTTTACAAGTCGTCGAAGAGTAGACGAGAGAAAGGTGTAAACTTTTTCTCTCAGAACTGCGCGAAAACTTGTATTCCTACTCAAAACAACGGGATACATCGTTTTAGATCGAAACTAAGCTAGATTCACGAACATCGATTTTACTAGTTGTCGAAGAGTAGACGAGAGAAAGGTATAAACTTTTTCTCTCAGAACTGCGCGAAAACTTGTATTCCGGCTCAAAACAACGGAATACATCGTTTTAGATCGAAACTAGCGAGATTCACGCAATTAGATTTTACAAGTCGTCGAAGAGTAGACGAGAGAAAGCTGTAAACTTTTTCTCTCAGAACTGCGCGAAAACTTGTATTCCGGCTCAAAACAACGAGATACATCGTTTTAGATCGAAACTAGCAAAATTCACGAGCATCGATTTTACAAGTCGTCGAAGAGAAGACGAGAGAAAGGTGTAAACTTTTTATCTCAGAACTGCGCGAAAACTTGTATTCAGGCTCAAAACAACGAGATACATCGTTTTAGATCGAAACAAGCGAGATTCACGAACATCGATTTTACAAGTCGTCGAAGTGTAGACGAGAGATAGCTGTAAACTTTTTCTCTCAGAACTGCGGGAAAACTTGTATTCCAGCTCAAAACAACGGGATACATCGTTTTAGATCGAAACTAGCGAGATTCACGAACATCGATTTTACAAGTCGTCGAAGAGTAGACGAGACCTGTAAACTTTTTCTCTCAGAACTTGAGGAAAACTTGAATTCCGGCTGAAAACAACACGATACGTCGTTTTAGATCGAAACTAGCGAAATTCACGAACATCGATTTTACTAGTCGTCGAAGAGTAGGCGTGAGAAGGTGTAAACTTTTTTTCTGAGAACTGCGGGAAAACTTGTATTCCGGCTCGAAACAACGGGATACATTGTTTTAGATCGAAACTAGCAAATATCACGAGCATCGATTTTACAAGTCGTCGAGGAGCCGACGAGAGAAAGGCGTAAACTTTTTATCTCAGAACTGCGCGAAAACTTGTATTCTGGCTCAAAACAACGAGATACATCGTTTTAGATCGAAACTAGCGAGATTCACGAACATCGATTTTACAAGTCGTCGAAGTGTAGACGAGAGAGAGCTGTAAACTTTTTCTCTCAGAACTGCGGGAAAACTTGTATTCCAGCCCAATACAACGGGATACATCGTTTTAGATCGAAACTACCGAGATTTACGAACTTCGATTGTACAAGTCGTCGGAGAGCTGACGAGAGAAAGGTGTAAACTTTTTCTCTCAGACCTGCGCGAAAACTTGTATTCCGGCTCAAAACAACGAGATAAATCGTTTTAGATAGAAGCTAGCAAAATTCATGAGCATCGCTTTTACAAGTCGTCGAAGAGTAGACGAGAGAAAGGTGTAAACTTTTTCTCTCAGAACTGCGCGAAAACTTGTATTCCGGCTCAAAATAACAGGATACATCGTTTCAGATCGGAACTAGCAAAATTCACGAGCATCGATTTTACTAGCCGTCGAAGAGTATACGAGAGAAAGGTATAAACTTTTTCTCTTAGAACTGCACGAAAACTTGTATTCCGGCTCAAAACAACGGGATACATCATTTTTGATCGAAACTAGCAAAATTCACGAGCATCGAGTTTACAAGTCGTCGAAGAGTAGACGAGAGAAAGGTGTAAACTTTTTCTCTCAGAACTGCGCGAAAACTTGTATTCCTACTCAAAACAACGGGATACATCGTTTTAGATCGAAACTAGCGAGATTCACGAACATCGATTTTACTAGTCGTCGAAGAGTAGACGAGAGAAAGGTATAAACTTTTTCTCTCAGAACTGCGCGAAAACTTGTATTCCGGCTCAAAACAACGGAATACATCGTTTTAGATCGAAACTAGCGAGATTCACGCAATTAGATTTTACAAGTCGTCGAAGAGTAGACGAGAGAAAGCTGTAAACTTTTTCTCTCAGAACTGCGCGAAAACTTGTATTCCGGCTCAAAACAACGAGATACATCGTTTTAGATCGAAACTAGCAAAATTCACGAGCATCGATTTTACAAGTCGTCGAAGAGTAGACGAGAGAAAGGTGTAAACTTTTTCGCTCAGAACTGCGCGAAAACTTGTATTCCGGCTCAAAACAACGAGATACATCGTTTTAGATCGAAACTAGCGAGATTCACGAACATGGATTTTACAAGTCGTCGAAGTGTAGACGAGAGAGAGCTGTAAACTTTTTCTCTCAGAACTGCGGGAAAACTTGTATTCCAGCCCAATACAACGGGATACATCGTTTTAGATCGAAACTACCGAGATTTACGAACTTCGATTTTACAAGTCGTCGAAGAGCAGACGAGAGAAAGGTGTAAACTTTTTCTCTCAGAACTGCGCGAAAACTTGTATTCCGGCTCAAAACAACGGGATACATCGTTTTAGATCGAAAGTAGCGAGATTTATGCACTTCGATTTTACAAATCGTCGAAGAGTAGACGAGAGAGAGCTGTAAACTTTTTCTCTCAGAACTGCGCGAAAACTTGTATTCCGGCTCAAAACAATGGGATACATCGTTTTAGATCTAAACTAGCGAGATTTACGAACTTTGATTTTACAAGTCGGCGAAGAGTACACGAGAGAGCACTGTAAACTTTTTCTCTCAGAACTGCACGAAAACTTGAATTCCGGCTGAAAACAACACGATACATCGTTTCAGATCGAAACTAGCGAAATTCACGAACATTGATTTTACTAGTCGTCGAAGAGTAGGCGTGAGAAGGTGTAAACTTTTTCTCTGAGAACTGCGCGAAAACTTGTATTCCGGCTCGAAACAACGGGATACATTGTTTTAGATCGAAACTAGCAAATATCACGAGCATCGATTTTACAAGTCGTCGAAGAGCCGACGAGAGAAAGGTGTAAACTTTTTATCTCAGAACTGCGCGAAAACTTGTATTCCGGCTCGAAACAACGAGATACATTGTTTTAGATCGAAACTAGGAAATATCACGAGCATCGATTTTACAAATCGTCGAAGAGTAGACGAGAGAAAGCTGTAAACTTTTTCTCTCAGAACTGCGCGAAAACTTGTATTCCGGCTCTAAACAATGGGATACATCGTTTTAGATCAAAACTAGCGAGATTTACAAACTTTGATTTTGCAAGTCGGCGAAGAGTACACGAGAGAGCACTGTAAACTCTTTCTCTCAGAAATGCACGAAAACTTGAATTCCGGCTGAAAACAACACGATACATCGTTTTAGATCGAAACTAGCGAAATTCACGAACATCGATTTTACTAGTCGTCGAAGAGTAGGCGTGAGAAGGTGTAAACTTTTTTTCTGAGAACTGCGGGAAAACTTGTATTCCGGCTCGAAACAACGGGATACATTGTTTTAGATCGAAACTAGCAAATATCACGAGCATCGATTTTACAAGTCGTCGAGGAGCCGACGAGAGAAAGGCGTAAACTTTTTATCTCAGAACTGCGCGAAAACTTGTATTCCGGCTCAAAACAACGAGATACATCGTTTTAGATCGAAACTAGCGAGATTCACGAACATCGATTTTACAAGTCGTCGAAGTGTAGACGAGAGAGAGCTGTAAACTTTTTCTCTCAGAACTGCGGGAAAACTTGTATTCCAGCCCAATACAACGGGATACATCGTTTTAGATCGAAACTACCGAGATTTACGAACTTCGATTGTACAAGTCGTCGGAGAGCTGACGAGAGAAAGGTGTAAACTTTTTCTCTCAGACCTGCGCGAAAACTTGTATTCCGGCTCAAAACAACGAGATAAATCGTTTTAGATAGAAGCTAGCAAAATTCATGAGCATCGATTTTACAAGTCGTCGAAGAGTAGACGAGAGAAAGGTGTAAACTTTTTCTCTCAGAACTGCGCGAAAACTTGTATTCCGGCTCAAAATAACAGGATACATCGTTTCAGATCGGAACTAGCAAAATTCACGAGCATCGATTTTACTAGCCGTCGAAGAGTATACGAGAGAAAGGTATAAACTTTTTCTCTTAGAACTGCACGAAAACTTGTATTCCGGCTCAAAACAACGGGATACATCGTTTTTGATCGAAACTAGCAAAATTCACGAGCATCGAGTTTACAAGTCGTCGAAGAGTAGACGAGAGAAAGGTGTAAACTTTTTCTCTCAGAACTGCGCGAAAACTTGTATTCCTACTCAAAACAACGGGATACATCGTTTTAGATCGAAATAAGCTAGATTCACGAACATCGATTTTACTAGCTGTCGAAGAGTAGACGAGAGAAAGGTATAAACTTTTTCTCTCAGAACTGCGCGAAAACTTGTATTCCGGCTCAAAACAACGGAATACATCGTTTTAGATCGAAACTAGCGAGATTCACGCAATTATATTTTACAAGTCGTCGAAGAGTAGACGAGAGAAAGCTGTAAACTTTTTCTCTCAGAACTGCGCGAAAACTTGTATTCCGGCTCAAAACAACGAGATACATCGTTTTAGATCGAAACTAGCAAAATTCACGAGCATCGATTTTACAAGTCGTCGAAGAGTAGACGAGAGAAAGGTGTAAACTTTTTCGCTCAGAACTGCGCGAAAACTTGTATTCCGGCTCAAAACAACGAGATACATCGTTTTAGATCGAAACTAGCGAGATTCACGAACATGGATTTTACAAGTCGTCGAAGTGTAGACGAGAGAGAGCTGTAAACTTTTTCTCTCAGAACTGCGGGAAAACTTGTATTCCAGCCCAATACAACGGGATACATCGTTTTAGATCGAAACTACCGAGATTTACGAACTTCGATTTTACAAGTCGTCGAAGAGCAGACGAGAGAAAGGTGTAAACTTTTTCTCTCAGAACTGCGCGAAAACTTGTATTCCGGCTCAAAATAACGGGATACATCGTTTTAGATCGAAACTAGCAAAATTCACGAGCATCGATTTTACTAGTCGTCGAAGAGTAGACGAGAGAAAGGTATAAACTTTTTCTCTTAGAACTGCACGAAAACTTGTATTCCGGCTCAAAACAACGGGATACATCGCTTTTGATCGAAACTAGCAAAATTCACGAGCATCGAGTTTACAAGTCGTCGAAGAGTAGACGAGAGAAAGGTGTAAACTTTTTCTCTCAGAACTGCGCGAAAACTTCTATTCCGGCTCGAAACAACGGGATACATTGTTTTAGATCGAAACTAGCAAATATCATGAGCATCGATTTTACAAGTCGTCGAAGAGTAGGCGTGAGAAGGTGCAAACTTTTTCTCTGAGAACTGCGCGAAAACTTGTATTCCGGCTCGAAACAACGGGATACATTGTTTTAAATCGAAACTAGCAAATATCACGAGCATCAATTTTACAAGTCGTCGAGGAGCCGACGAGAGAAAGGTGTAAACTTTTTATCTCAGAACTGCGCGAAAACTTGTATTCCGGCTCAAAACAACGAGATACATCGTTTTAGATCGAAACAAGCGAGATTCACGAACATCGATTTTACAAGTCGACGAAGTGTAGACGAGAGAGAGCTGTAAACTTTTTCTCTCAGAACTGCGGGAAAACTTGTATTCCAGCTCAAAACAACGGGATACATCGTTTTAGATCGAAACTAGCGAGATTCACGAACATCGATTTTACAAGTCGTCGAAGAGTAGACGAGACCTGTAAACTTTTTCTCTCAGAACTGGAGGAAAACTTGTATTCCGGCTCAAAACAAAGAATACATTGTTTTAGATCGAAACTAGCGAGATTTACGCAATTAGATTTTACAAGTCGTCGAAGAGTAGACGAGAGAAAACTCTAAACTTTTTCTCTCAGAACTGCGCGAAAACTTGTATTCCGGCTCAATACAACGAGATACATCGTTTTAGATCGAAACTACCGAGATTTACGAACTTCGATTTTACAAGTCGTCGAAGAGCAGACGAGAGAAAGGTGTAAACTTTTTCTCTCAGAACTGCGGGAAAACTTGTATTCCAGCTCAAAACAACGGGATACATCGTTTTAGATCGAAACTAGCGAGATTCACGAACATCGATTTTACTAGTCGTCGAAGAGTAGACGAGAGGTGTAAACTTTTTCTCTCAGAACTGCGCGAAAACTTGTATTCCGGCTCAAAACAACGGGATACATCGTTTTAGATCGAAACTAGCAAAATTCACGAGCATCGAGTTTACAAGTCGTCGAAGAGTAGACGAGAGAAAGGTGTAAACTTTTCTCTCAATACTGCGCGAAAACTTGTATTCCTGCTCAAAACAAATGGATACATCGTTTTTGATCGAAACAAACGAGATTCACGAACATCGATTTTACTAGTCGTCGAAGAGTAGACGAGAGAAAGGTATAAACTTTTTCTCTCAGAACTGGGCGAAAACTTGTATTCCGGCTCAAAACAACGGGATACATTGTTTTAGACCGAAACTAGCAAAATTCACGAGCATCGATTTTACAAGTCGTCGAAGAGTAGACGAGAGAAAGGTGTAAACTTTTTCTCTCAGAACTGCGCGAAAACTTGTATTCCGGCTGAAAACAACGGGATACATCGTTTTAGATCGAAACTAGCGAGATTCACGAACATCGATTTTACAAGTCGTCGAAGAGTAGACGAGAGAAAGCTGTAAACTTTTTCTCTCAGAACTGCGCGAAAACTTGTATTCCGGCTCAAAACACCGGGATACATCGTTTTAGATTCGAAACTAGCGAGATTCACGAACATCGATTTTACAAGTCGTCGAAGTGTAGACCAGAGAGAGCTGTAAACTTTTTCTCTCAGAACTGCGGGAAAACTTGTATTCCAGCTCAAAACAACGGGATACATCGTTTTAGATCGAAACTAGCGAGATTCACGAACATCGATTTTACTAGTCGTCGAAGAGTAGACGAGAGAAGGTGTAAACTTTTTCTCTCAGAACTGCGCGAAAACTTGTATTCCGGCTCAAAACAACGGGATACATCGTTTTAGATCGAAACTAGCAAAATTCACGAGCATCGAGTTTACAAGTCGTCGAAGAGTAGACGAGAGAAAGGTGTAAACTTTTTCTCTCAGATACTGCGCGAAAACTTGTATTCCGGCTCAAAACAACGGGATACATCGTTTTTGATCGAAACTAGCGAGATTCACGAACATCGATTTTACTAGTCGTCGAAGAGTAGACGAGAGAAAGCTGTAAACTTTTTCTCTCAGAACTGCGCGAAAACTTGTATTCCGGCTCAAAACAACGGGATACATCGTTTTAGATCGAAACTAGCGAAATTCACGAGCATCGATTTTACTAGTCGTCGAAGAGTAGGCGTGAGAAGGTGTAAACTTTTTATCTCAGAACTGCGCGAAAACTTGTATTCCGGCTCAAAACAACGAGATACATCGTTTTAGATCGAAACTAGCGAGATTCACGAACATCGATTTTACAAGTCGTCGAAGTGTAGACGAGAGAGAGCTGTAAACTTTTTCTCTCAGAACTGCGGGAAAACTTGTATTCCAGCCCAATACAACGGGATACATCGTTTTAGATCGAAACTACCGAGATTTACGAACTTCGATTGTACAAGTCGTCGGAGAGCTGACGAGAGAAAGGTGTAAACTTTTTCTCTCAGACCTGCGCGAAAACTTGTATTCCGGCTCAAAACAACGAGATAAATCGTTTTAGATAGAAGCTAGCAAAATTCATGAGCATCGATTTTACAAGTCGTCGAAGAGTAGACGAGAGAAAGGTGTAAACTTTTTCTCTCAGAACTGCGCGAAAACTTGTATTCCGGCTCAAAATAACAGGATACATCGTTTCAGATCGGAACTAGCAAAATTCACGAGCATCGATTTTACTAGCCGTCGAAGAGTATACGAGAGAAAGGTATAAACTTTTTCTCTTAGAACTGCACGAAAACTTGTATTCCGGCTCAAAACAACGGGATACATCGTTTTTGATCGAAACTAGCAAAATTCACGAGCATCGAGTTTACAAGTCGTCGAAGAGTAGACGAGAGAAAGGTGTAAACTTTTTCTCTCAGAACTGCGCGAAAACTTGTATTCCTACTCAAAACAACGGGATACATCGTTTTAGATCGAAATAAGCTAGATTCACGAACATCGATTTTACTAGTCGTCGAAGAGTAGACGAGAGAAAGGTATAAACTTTTTCTCTCAGAACTGCGCGAAAACTTGTATTCCGGCTCAAAACAACGGAATACATCGTTTTAGATCGAAACTAGCGAGATTCACGCAATTAGATTTTACAAGTCGTCGAAGAGTAGACGAGAGAAAGCTGTAAACTTTTTCTCTCAGAACTGCGCGAAAACTTGTATTCCGGCTCAAAACAACGAGATACATCGTTTTAGATCGAAACTAGCAAAATTCACGAGCATCGATTTTACAAGTCGTCGAAGAGTAGACGAGAGAAAGGTGTAAACTTTTTCGTCTCAGAACTGCGCGAAAACTTGTATTCCGGCTCAAAACAACGAGATACATCGTTTTAGATCGAAACTAGCGAGATTCACGAACATGGATTTTACAAGTCGTCGAAGTGTAGACGAGAGAGAGCTGTAAACTTTTTCTCTCAGAACTGCGGGAAAACTTGTATTCCAGCCCAATACAACGGGATACATCGTTTTAGATCGAAACTACCGAGATTTACGAACTTCGATTTTACAAGTCGTCGAAGAGCAGACGAGAGAAAGGTGTAAACTTTTTCTCTCAGAACTGCGCGAAAACTTGTATTCCGGCTCAAAATAACGGGATACATCGTTTTAGATCGAAACTAGCAAAATTCACGAGCATCGATTTTACTAGTCGTCGAAGAGTAGACGAGAGAAAGGTATAAACTTTTTCTCTTAGAACTGCACGAAAACTTGTATTCCGGCTCAAAACAACGGGATACATCGCTTTTGATCGAAACTAGCAAAATTCACGAGCATCGAGTTTACAAGTCGTCGAAGAGTAGACGAGAGAAAGGTGTAAACTTTTTCTCTCAGAACTGCGCGAAAACTTCTATTCCGGCTCGAAACAACGGGATACATTGTTTTAGATCGAAACTAGCAAATATCATGAGCATCGATTTTACAAGTCGTCGAAGAGTAGGCGTGAGAAGGTGCAAACTTTTTCTCTGAGAACTGCGCGAAAACTTGTATTCCGGCTCGAAACAACGGGATACATTGTTTTAAATCGAAACTAGCAAATATCACGAGCATCGATTTTACAAGTCGTCGAGGAGCCGACGAGAGAAAGGTGTAAACTTTTTATCTCAGAACTGCGCGAAAACTTGTATTCCGGCTCACAACAACGAGATACATCGTTTTAGATCGAAACAAGCGAGATTCACGAACATCGATTTTACAAGTCGTCGAAGTGTAGACGAGAGAGAGCTGTAAACTTTTTCTCTCAGAACTGCGGGAAAACTTGTATTCCAGCTCAATACAACGGGATACATCGTTTTAGATCGAAACTACCGAGATTTACGAACTTCGATTTTACAAGTCGTCGAAGAGCAGACGAGAGAAAGGTGTAAACTTTTTCTCTCAGAACTGCGCGAAAACTTGTATTCCGGCTCAAAACAACGAGATACATCGTTTTAGATCGAAAGAAGCGAGATTCACGAACATCGATTTTACAAGTCGTCGAAGAGTAGACGAGAGCTGTAAACTTTTTCTCTCAGAACTGGGCGAAAACTTGTATTCCGGCTCAAAACAACGGGATACATTGTTTTAGACCGAAACTAGCAAAATTCACGAGCATCGATTTTACAAGTCGTCGAAGAGTAGACGAGAGAAAGGTGTAAACTTTTTCACTCAGAACTGCGCGAAAACTTGTATTCCGGCTCAAAACAACGGGATACATCGTTTTAGATCGAAACTAGCGAGATTCACGCACTTCGATTGTACAAGTCGTCGAAGAGTAGACGAGAGAAAGCTGTAAACTTTTTCTCTCAGAACTGCGCGAAAACTTGTATTCCGGCTCGAAACAACGAGATACATCGTTTTAGATCGAAACTAGCGAGATTCACGAACATCGATTTTACAAGTCGTCGAAGAGTAGGCGTGAGAAGGTGTAAACTTTTTCTCTCAGAACTGCGCGAAAACTTGTATTCCGGCTCAAAACAACGAGATACATCGTTTTAGATCGAAACTAGCGAGATTCACGAACATCGATTTTACAAGTCGTCGAAGTGTAGACGAGAGAGAGCTGTAAACTTTTTCTCTCAGAACTGCGGGAAAACTTGTATTCCAGCCCAATACAACGGGATACATCGTTTTAGATCGAAACTACCGAGATTTACGAACTTCGATTGTACAAGTCGTCGAAGAGCTAGACGAGAGAAAGGTGTAAACTTTTTCTCTCAGAACTGCGCGAAAACTTGTATTCCGGCTCAAAACAACGAGATACATCGTTTTAGATCGAAGCAAGCGAGATTCACGAACATCGATTTTACAAGTCGTCGAAGAGTAGACGAGAGAAAGGTGTAAACTTTTTCTCTCAGAACTGCGCGAAAACTTGTATTCCGGCTCAAAACAACGGGATACATCGTTTTAGACCGAAACTAGCAAAATTCACGAGCATCGATTTTACAAGTCGTCGAAGAGTAGACGAGAGAAAGGTGTAAACTTTTTCTCTCAGAACTGCGCGAAAACTTGTATTCCGGCTCAAAACAACGGGATACATCGTTTTAGATCGAAACTAGCGAGATTCACGAACATCGATTTTACAAGTCGTCGAAGAGTAGACGAGAGAAAGCTGTAAACTTTTTCTCTCAGAACTGCGCGAAAACTTGTATTCCGGCTCAAAACAACGGGATACATCGTTTTAGATCGAAACTAAGCGAGATTCACGAACATCGATTTTACTAGTCGTCGAAGAGTAGACGAGAGAGAGCTGTAAACTTTTTCTCTCAGAACTGCGCGAAAACTTGTATTCCGGCTCAAAACAACGGGATACATCGTTTTAGATCGAAACTAGCGAGATTCACGCAATTCGATTTTACAAGTCGTCGAAGAGTAGACGAGAGAAAGGTGTAAACTTTTTCTCTCAGAACTGCGCGAAAACTTGTATTCCGGCTCAAAACAACGAGATACATCGTTTTAGATCGAAACTAGCAAAATTCACGAGCATCGATTTTACAAGTCGTCGAAGAGTAGACGAGAGAAAGGTGTAAACTTTTTCTCTCAGAACTGCGCGAAAACTTGTATTCCGGCTCAAAACAACGGGATACATCGTTTTAGATCGAAACTAGCGAGATTCACGAACATCGATTTTACAAGTCGTCGAAGAGTAGACGAGAGAAAGCTGTAAACTTTTTCTCTCAGAACTGCGCGAAAACTTGTATTCCGGCTCAAAACAACGGGATACATCGTTTTAGATCGAAACTAGCGAGATTCACGAACATCGATTTTACTAGTCGTCGAAGAGTAGGCGTGAGAAGGTGTAAACTTTTTATCTCAGAACTGCGCGAAAACTTGTATTCCGGCTCAAAACAACGAGATACATCGTTTTAGATCGAAACTAGCGAGATTCACGAACATCGATTTTACAAGTCGTCGAAGTGTAGACGAGAGAGAGCTGTAAACTTTTTCTCTCAGAACTGCGGGAAAACTTGTATTCCAGCCCAATACAACGGGATACATCGTTTTAGATCGAAACTACCGAGATTTACGAACTTCGATTGTACAAGTCGTCGGAGAGCTGACGAGAGAAAGGTGTAAACTTTTTCTCTCAGACCTGCGCGAAAACTTGTATTCCGGCTCAAAACAACGAGATAAACCGTTTTAGATAGAAGCTAGCAAAATTCATGAGCATCGATTTTACAAGTCATCGAAGAGTAGACGAGAGAAAGGTGTAAACTTTTTCTCTCAGAACTGCGCGAAAACTTGTATTCCGGCTCAAAATAACAGGATACATCGTTTCAGATCGGAACTAGCAAAATTCACGAGCATCGATTTTACTAGCCGTCGAAGAGTATACGAGAGAAAGGTATAAACTTTTTCTCTTAGAACTGCACGAAAACTTGTATTCCGGCTCAAAACAACGGGACACATCGTTTTTGATCGAAACTAGCAAAATTCACGAGCATCGAGTTTACAAGTCGTCGAAGAGTAGACGAGAGAAAGGTGTAAACTTTTTCTCTCAGAACTGCGCGAAAACTTGTATTCCTACTCAAAACAACGGGATACATCGTTTTAGATCGAAATAAGCTAGATTCACGAACATCGATTTTACTAGTCGTCGAAGAGTAGACGAGAGAAAGGTATAAACTTTTTCTCTCAGAACTGCGCGAAAACTTGTATTCCGGCTCAAAACAACGGAATACATCGTTTTAGATCGAAACTAGCGAGATTCACGCAATTAGATTTTACAAGTCGTCGAACAGTAGACGAGAGAAAGCTGTAAACTTTTTCTCTCAGAACTGCGCGAAAACTTGTATTCCGGCTCAAAACAACGAGATACATCGTTTTAGATCGAAACTAGCAAAATTCACGAGCATCGATTTTACAAGTCGTCGAAGAGTAGACGAGAGAAAGGTGTAAACTTTTTCGCTCAGAACTGCGCGAAAACTTGTATTCCGGCTCAAAACAACGAGATACATCGTTATAGATCGAAACTAGCGAGATTCACGAACATGGATTTTACAAGTCGTCGAAGTGTAGACGAGAGAGAGCTGTAAACTTTTTCTCTCAGAACTGCGGGAAAACTTGTATTCCAGCCCAATACAACGGGATACATCGTTTTAGATCGAAACTACCGAGATTTACGAACTTTGATTTTACAAGTCGTCGAAGAGCAGACGAGAGAAAGGTGTAAACTTTTTCTCTCAGAACTGCGCGAAAACTTGTATTCCGGCTCAAAATAACGGGATACATCGTTTTAGATCGAAACTAGCAAAATTCACGAGCATCGATTTTACTAGTCGTCGAAGAGTAGACGAGAGAAAGGTATAAACTTTTTCTCTTAGAACTGCACGAAAACTTGTATTCCGGCTCAAAACAACGGGATACATCGCTTTTGATCGAAACTAGCAAAATTCACGAGCATCGAGTTTACAAGTCGTCGAAGAGTAGACGAGAGAAAGGTGTAAACTTTTTCTCTCAGAACTGCGCGAAAACTTCTATTCCGGCTCGAAACAACGGGATACATTGTTTTAGATCGAAACTAGCAAATATCATGAGCATCGATTTTACAAGTCGTCGAAGAGTAGGCGTGAGAAGGTGCAAACTTTTTCTCTGAGAACTGCGCGAAAACTTGTATTCCGGCTCGAAACAACGGGATACATTGTTTTAAATCGAAACTAGCAAATATCACGAGCATCGATTTTACAAGTCGTCGAGGAGCCGACGAGAGAAAGGTGTAAACTTTTTATCTCAGAACTGCGCGAAAACTTGTATTCCGGCTCACAACAACGAGATACATCGTTTTAGATCGAAACAAGCGAGATTCACGAACATCGATTTTACAAGTCGTCGAAGTGTAGACGAGAGAGAGCTGTAAACTTTTTCTCTCAGAACTGCGGGAAAACTTGTATTCCAGCCCAATACAACGGGATACATCGTTTTAGATCGAAACTACCGAGATTTACGAACTTCGATTTTACAAGTCGTCGAAGAGCAGACGAGAGAAAGGTGTAAACTTTTTCTCTCAGAACTGCGCGAAAACTTGTATTCCGGCTCAAAACAACGAGATACATCGTTTTAGATCGAAAGAAGCGAGATTCACGAACATCGATTTTACAAGTCGTCAAAGAGTAGACGAGAGCTGTAAACTTTTTCTCTCAGAACTGGGCGAAAACTTGTATTCCGGCTCAAAACAACGGGATACATTGTTTTAGACCGAAACTAGCAAAATTCACGAGCATCGATTTTACAAGTCGTCGAAGAGTAGACGAGAGAAAGGTGTAAACTTTTTCACTCAGAACTGCGCGAAAACTTGTATTCCGGCTCAAAACAACGGGATACATCGTTTTAGATCGAAAGTAGCGAGATTTATGCACTTCGATTGTACAAATTGTCGAAGAGTAGACGAGAGAAAGCTGTAAACTTTTTCTCTCAGAACTGCGCGAAAACTTGTATTCCGGCTCGAAACAACGAGATACATCGTTTTAGATCGAAACAAGCGAGATTCACGAACATCGATTTTACAAGTCGTCGAAGTGTAGACGAGAGAGAGCTGTAAACTTTTTCTCTCAGAACTGCGGGAAAACTTGTATTCCAGCCCAATACAACGGGATACATCGTTTTAGATCGAAACTACCGAGATTTACGAAATTCGATTTTACAAGTCGTCGAAGAGCCGACGAGAGAAAGGTGTAAACTTTTTATCTCAGAACTGCGCGAAAACTTGTATTCCGGCTCAAAACAACGAGATACATCGTTTTAGATCGAAACTAGCGAGATTCATGAACATCGATTTTACAAGTCGTCGAAGTGTAGACGCGAGAGCTGTAAACTTTTTCTCTCAGAACAGTGCGAAAACTTGAATTCCGGCGGAAAACAACGGGATACATCATTTTAGATCGAAACTAGCGAGATTCACGAACATCGATTTTACAAGTCGTCGAAGAGTAGACGAGAGAAAGCTGTAAACTTTTTCTCTCAGAACTGCGCGAAAACTTGTATTCCGGCTCAAAACACCGGGATACATCGTTTTAGATTCAAACTAGCGAGATTCACGAACATCGATTTTACAAGTCGTCGAAGAGTAGACCAGAGAGAGCTGTAAACTTTTTCTCTCAGAACTGCGGGAAAACTTGTATTCCAGCTCAAAACAACGGGATACATCGTTTTAGATCGAAACTAGCGAGATTCACGAACATCGATTTTACTAGTCGTCGAAGAGTAGACGAGAGAAGGTGTAAACTTTTTCTCTCAGAACTGCGCGAAAACTTGTATTCCGGCTCAAAACAACGGGATACATCGTTTTAGATCGAAACTAGCAAAATTCACGAGCATCGAGTTTACAAGTCGTCGAAGAGTAGACGAGAGAAAGGTGTAAACTTTTTCTCTCAATACTGCGCGAAAACTTGTATTCCTGCTCAAAACAAAGGGATACATCGTTTTTGATCGAAACAAACGAGATTCACGAACATCGATTTTACTAGTCGTCGAAGAGTAGACGAGAGAAAGGTATAAACTTTTTCTCTCAGAACTGCGCGAAAACTTGTATTCCGGCTCAAAACAACGGGATACATCGTTTTAGACCGAAACTAGCAAAATTCACGAGCATCGATTTTACAAGTCGTCGAAGAGTAGACGAGAGAAAGGTGTAAACTTTTTCACTCAGAACTGCGCGAAAACTTGTATTCCGGCTCAAAACAACGGGATACATCGTTTTAGATCGAAAGTAGCGAGATTTATGCACTTCGATTGTACAAATCGTCGAAGAGTAGACGAGAGAAAGCTGTAAACTTTTTCTCTCAGAACTGCGCGAAAACTTGTATTCCGGCTCTAAACAATGGGATACATCGTTTTAGATCAAAACTAGCGAGATTTACAAACTTTGATTTTGCAAGTCGGCGAAGAGTGCACGAGAGAGCACTGTAAACTCTTTCTCTCAGAAATGCACGAAAACTTGAATTCCGGCTGAAAACAACACGATACATCGTTTTAGATCGAAACTAGCGAAATTCACGAACATCGATTTTACTAGTCGTCGAAGAGTAGGCGTGAGAAGGTGTAAACTTTTTCTCTGAGAACTGCGGGAAAACTTGTATTCCGGCTCGAAACAACGGGATACATTGTTTTAGATCGAAACTAGCAAATATCACGAGCATCGATTTTACAAGTCGTCGAGGAGCCGACGAGAGAAAGGCTGTAAACTTTTTCTCTCAGAACTGCGCGAAAACTTGTATTCCGGCTCAAAACAACGAGATACATCGTTTTAGATCGAAACTAGCGAGATTCACGAACATCGATTTTACAAGTCGTCGAAGTGTAGACGAGAGAGAGCTGTAAACTTTTTCTCTCAGAACTGCGCGAAAACTTGTATTCCGGCCCAATACAACGGATACATCGTTTTAGATCGAAACTACCGAGATTTACGAACTTCGATTTTACAAGTCGTCGAAGAGCTAGACGAGAGAAAGGTGTAAACTTTTTCTCTCAGAACTGCGCGAAAACTTGTATTCCGGCTCAAAACAACGAGATACATCGTTTTAGATCGAAACTAGCAAAATTCACGAGCATCGATTTTACAAGTCGTCGAAGAGTAGACGAGAGAAAGGTGTAAACTTTTTCTCTCAGAACTGCGCGAAAACTTGTATTCCGGCTCAAAACAACGAGGATACATCGTTTTAGATCGAAACTAGCGAGATTCACGAACATCGATTTTACAAGTCGTCGAAGAGTAGACGAGAGAAAGGTGTAAACTTTTTCTCTCAGAACTGCGCGAAAACTTGTATTCCGGCTCAAAACAACGGGACTACATCGTTTTAGATCGAAACTAGCAAAATTCACGAGCATCGATTTTACAAGTCGTCGAAGAGTAGACGAGAGAAAGGTGTAAACTTTTTCTCTCAGAACTGCGCGAAAACTTGTATTCCGGCTCAAAACAACGGGATACATCGTTTTAGATCGAAACTAGCAAAATTCACGAGCATCGATTTTACAAGTCGTCGAAGAGTAGACGAGAGAAAGGTGTAAACTTTTTCTCTCAGAACTGCGCGAAAACTTGTATTCCGGCTCAAAACAACGGGATACATCGTTTTAGATCGAAACTAGCAAATTCACGAGCATCGATTTTACAAGTCGTCGAAGAGTAGGCGTGAGAAAGGTGCAAACTTTTTCTCTCAGAACTGCGCGAAAACTTGTATTCCGGCTCGAAACAACGGGATACATTGTTTTAAATCGAAACTAGCAAATATCACGAGCATCGATTTTACAAGTCGTCGAGGAGCCGACGAGAGAAAGGTGTAAACTTTTTATCTCAGAACTGCGCGAAAACTTGTATTCCGGCTCACAACAACGAGATACATCGTTTTAGATCGAAACAAGCGAGATTCACGAACATCGATTTTACAAGTCGTCGAAGTGTAGACGAGAGAGAGCTGTAAACTTTTTCTCTCAGAACTGCGGGAAAACTTGTATTCCAGCCCAATACAACGGGATACATCGTTTTAGATCGAAACTACCGAGATTTACGAACTTCGATTTTACAAGTCGTCGAAGAGCAGACGAGAGAAAGGTGTAAACTTTTTCTCTCAGAACTGCGCGAAAACTTGTATTCCGGCTCAAAACAACGAGATACATCGTTTTAGATCGAAAGAAGCGAGATTCACGAACATCGATTTTACAAGTCGTCAAAGAGTAGACGAGAGCTGTAAACTTTTTCTCTCAGAACTGCGGGAAAACTTGTATTCCGGCTCAAAACAACGGGATACATCGTTTTAGATCGAAACTAGCAAAATTCACGAGCATCGATTTTACAAGTCGTCGAAGAGTAGACGAGAGACAGGTGTAAACTTTTTCTCTCAGAACTGCAGCGAAAACTTGTATTCCGGCTCAAAACAACGGGATACATTGTTTTAGATCGAAACTAGCGAGATTTACGCAATTCGATTTTACAAGTCGTCGAAGAGTAGACGAGAGAAAGCTGCTAAACTTTTTCTCTCAGAACTGCGCGAAAACTTGTATTCCGGCTCGAATACAACGAGATACATCGTTTTAGATCGAAACTACCGAGATTCACGAACTTCGATTTTACAAGTCGTCGAAGAGCAGACGAGAGAAAGGTGTAAACTTTTTCTCTCAGAACTGCGCGAAAACTTGTATTCCGGCTCAAAACAACGAGATACATCGTTTTAGATCGAAACTAGCGAGATTCACGAACATCGATTTTACAAGTCGTCGAAGAGTAGACGAGAGAAGCTGTAAACTTTTTCTCTCAGAACTGCGGGAAAACTTGTATTCCAGCTCAAAACAACGGATACATCGTTTTAGATCGAAACTAGCGAGATTCACGAACATCGATTTTACAAGTCGTCGAAGAGTAGACGAGACCTGTAAACTTTTTCTCTCAGAACTTGAGGAAAACTTGTATTCCGGCTCAAAATAACGGGATACATCATTTTAGATCGAAACTAGCAAAATTCACGAGCATCGATTTTACTAGTCGTCGAAGAGTAGACGAGAGAAAGGTATAAACTTTTTCTCTTAGAACTGCACGAAAACTTGTATTCCGGCTCAAAACAACGGGATACATCGTTTTTGATCGAAACTAGCAAAATTCACGAGCATCGAGCTTACAAGTCGTCGAAGAGTAGACGAGAGAAAGGTGTAAACTTTTTCTCTCAGAACTGCGCGAAAACTTGTATTCCGGCTCGAAACAACGGGATACATTGTTTTAGATCGAAACTAGCAATTATCACGAGCATCGATTTTACAAGTCGTCGAAGAGTAGGCGTGAGAAGGTGCAAACTTTTTCTCTGAGAACTGCGCGAAAACTTGTATTCCGGCTCGAAAGAACGGGATACATTGTTTTAGATCGAAACTAGCAAATATCACGAGCATCGATTTTACAAGTCGTCGAGGAGCCCACGAGAGAAAGGTGTAAACTTTTTATCTCAGAACTGCGCGAAAACTTGTATTCCGGCTCAAAACAACGAGATACATCGTTTTAGATCGAAACAAGCGAGATTCACGAACATCGATTTTACAAGTCGTCGAAGTGTAGACGAGAGAGAGCTGTAAACGTTTTCTCTCAGAACTGCGGGAAAATTTGTATTCCAGCCCAATACAACGGGATACAACGTTTTAGATCGAAACTACCGAGATTTACGAACTTCGATTTTACAAGTCGTCGAAGAGCAGACGAGAGAAAGGTGTAAACTTTTTCTCTCAGAACTGCGCGAAAACTTGAATTCCGGCTCAAAACAACGAGATAAATCGTTTTAGATAGAAGCTAGAAAAATTCACGAGCATAGATTTTGCAAGTCGTTGAAGAGTAGACGAGAGAAAGGTGTAAACGTTTTCTCTCAGAACAGTGCGAAAACTTGAATTCCGGCTGAAAACAACGGGATACATCGTTGTAGATTGAAACTAGCGAGATTCACGAACATCGATTTTACAAGTCGTCGAAGAGTAGACGGGAGAAAGCTCTAAACTTTTTCTCTCAGAACTGCGCAAAAACTTGTATTCCGGCTCAAAACACAGGGATACATCGTTTTAGATTGAAACTAGCGAGATTCACGAACATCGATTTTACAAGTCGTCAAAGAGTAGACGAGAGCTGTAAACTTTTTCTCTCAGAACTGCGGGAAAACTTGTATTCCAGCTCAAAACAACGGGATACATCGTTTTAGATCGAAACTAGCGAGATTCACGAACATCGATTTTACAAGTCGTCGAAGAGTAGACGAGACCTGTAAACTTTTTCTCTCAGAACTGGAGGAAAACTTGTATTCCGGCTCAAAACAACGGAATACATCGTTTTAGATCGAAACTAGCGAGATTTACGCAATTACATTTTACAAGTCGTCGAAGAGTAGACGAGAGAAAGCTGTAAACTTTTTCTCTCAGAACTGCGCGAAAACTTGTATTCCGGCTCAAAACAACGAGATACATCGTTTTAGATCAAAACTACCGAGATTTACGAACTTCGATTTTACAAGTCGTCGAAGAGCAGACTAGAGAAAGGTGTAAACTTTTTCTCTCAGAACTGCGCGAAAACTTGTATTCCGGCTCAAAACAACGAGATACATCGTTTTAGATCGGAACTAGCAAAATTCACGAGCATCGATTTTACTAGTCGTCGAAGAGTAGACGAGAGAAAGGTATAAACTTTTTCTCTTAGAACTGCACGAAAACTTGTATTCCGGCTCAAAACAACGGGATACATCGTTTTTGATCGAAACTATCAAAATTCACGAGCATCGAGTTTACAAGTCGTCGAAGAGTAGACGAGAGAAAGGTGTAAACTTTTTCTCTCAGAACTGCGCGAAAACTTGTATTCCTGCTAAAAACAACGGGATACATCGTTTTAGATTGAAACTAAGCGAGATTCACGAACATCGATTTTACTAGTCGTCGAAGAGTAGACGAGAAAAAGGTATAAACTTTTTCTCTCAGAACTGCGCGAAAACTTGTATTCCGGCTCAAAACAACGGGATACATCGTTTTAGATCGAAAGTAGCGAGATTTATGCACTTCGATTTTACAAATCGTCGAAGAGTAGACGAGAGAGAGCTGTAAACTTTTTCTCTCAGAACTGCGCGAAAACTTGTATTCCGGCTCAAAACAATGGGATACATCGTTTTAGATCAAAACTAGCGAGATTTACGAACTTTGATTTTACAAGTCGGCGAAGAGTACACGAGAGAGCACTGTAAACTTTTTCTCTCAGAACTGCACGAAAACTTGAATTCCGGCTGAAAACAACACGATACATCGTTTCAGATCGAAACTAGCGAAATTCACGAACATCGATTTTACTAGTCGTCGAAGAGTAGGCGTGAGAAGGTGTAAACTTTTTCTCTCAGAACTGCGCGAAAACTTGTATTCCGGCTCGAAACAACGGGATACATTGTTTTAGATCGAAACTAGCAAATATCACGAGCATCGATTTTACAAGTCGTCGAAGAGCCGACGAGAGAAAGGTGTAAACTTTTTATCTCAGAACTGCGCGAAAACTTGTATTCCGGCTCGAAACAACGAGATACATTGTTTTAGATCGAAACTAGGAAATATCACGAGCATCGATTTTACAAATCGTCGAAGAGTAGACGAGAGAAAGCTGTAAACTTTTTCTCTCAGAACTGCGCGAAAACTTGTATTCCGGCTCTAAACAATGGGATACATCGTTTTAGATCAAAACTAGCGAGATTTACAAACTTTGATTTTGCAAGTCGGCGAAGAGTACACGAGAGAGCACTGTAAACTCTTTCTCTCAGAAATGCACGAAAACTTGAATTCCGGCTGAAAACAACACGATACGTCGTTTTAGATCGAAACTAGCGAAATTCACGAACATCGATTTTACTAGTCGTCGAAGAGTAGGCGTGAGAAGGTGTAAACTTTTTTTCTGAGAACTGCGGGAAAACTTGTATTCCGGCTCGAAACAACGGGATACATTGTTTTAGATCGAAACTAGCAAATATCACGAGCATCGATTTTACAAGTCGTCGAGGAGCCGACGAGAGAAAGGCGTAAACTTTTTATCTCAGAACTGCGCGAAAACTTGTATTCTGGCTCAAAACAACGAGATACATCGTTTTAGATCGAAACTAGCGAGATTCACGAACATCGATTTTACAAGTCGTCGAAGTGTAGACGAGAGAGAGCTGTAAACTTTTTCTCTCAGAACTGCGGGAAAACTTGTATTCCAGCCCAATACAACGGGATACATCGTTTTAGATCGAAACTACCGAGATTTACGAACTTCGATTGTACAAGTCGTCGGAGAGCTGACGAGAGAAAGGTGTAAACTTTTTCTCTCAGACCTGCGCGAAAACTTGTATTCCGGCTCAAAACAACGAGATAAATCGTTTTAGATAGAAGCTAGCAAAATTCATGAGCATCGATTTTACAAGTCGTCGAAGAGTAGACGAGAGAAAGGTGTAAACTTTTTCTCTCAGAACTGCGCGAAAACTTGTATTCCGGCTCAAAATAACAGGATACATCGTTTCAGATCGGAACTAGCAAAATTCACGAGCATCGATTTTACTAGCCGTCGAAGAGTATACGAGAGAAAGGTATAAACTTTTTCTCTTAGAACTGCACGAAAACTTGTATTCCGGCTCAAAACAACGGGATACATCGTTTTTGATCGAAACTAGCAAAATTCACGAGCATCGAGTTTACAAGTCGTCGAAGAGTAGACGAGAGAAAGGTGTAAACTTTTTCTCTCAGAACTGCGCGAAAACTTGTATTCCTACTCAAAACAACGGGATACATCGTTTTAGATCGAAATAAGCTAGATTCACGAACATCGATTTTACTAGTCGTCGAAGAGTAGACGAGAGAAAGGTATAAACTTTTTCTCTCAGAACTGCGCGAAAACTTGTATTCCGGCTCAAAACAACGGAATACATCGTTTTAGATCGAAACTAGCGAGATTCACGCAATTAGATTTTACAAGTCGTCGAAGAGTAGACGAGAGAAAGCTGTAAACTTTTTCTCTCAGAACTGCGCGAAAACTTGTATTCCGGCTCAAAACAACGAGATACATCGTTTTAGATCGAAACTAGCAAAATTCACGAGCATCGATTTTACAAGTCGTCGAAGAGTAGACGAGAGAAAGGTGTAAACTTTTTCGCTCAGAACTGCGCGAAAACTTGTATTCCGGCTCAAAACAACGAGATACATCGTTTTAGATCGAAACTAGCGAGATTCACGAACATGGATTTTACAAGTCGTCGAAGTGTAGACGAGAGAGAGCTGTAAACTTTTTCTCTCAGAACTGCGGGAAAACTTGTATTCCAGCCCAATACAACGGGATACATCGTTTTAGATCGAAACTACCGAGATTTACGAACTTCGATTTTACAAGTCGTCGAAGAGCAGACGAGAGAAAGGTGTAAACTTTTTCTCTCAGAACTGCGCGAAAACTTGTATTCCGGCTCAAAACAACGGGATACATCGTTTTAGATCGAAAGTAGCGAGATTTATGCACTTCGATTTTACAAATCGTCGAAGAGTAGACGAGAGAGAGCTGTAAACTTTTTCTCTCAGAACTGCGCGAAAACTTGTATTCCGGCTCAAAACAATGGGATACATCGTTTTAGATCTAAACTAGCGAGATTTACGAACTTTGATTTTACAAGTCGGCGAAGAGTACACGAGAGAGCACTGTAAACTTTTTCTCTCAGAACTGCACGAAAACTTGAATTCCGGCTGAAAACAACACGATACATCGTTTCAGATCGAAACTAGCGAAATTCACGAACATCGATTTTACTAGTCGTCGAAGAGTAGGCGTGAGAAGGTGTAAACTTTTTCTCTGAGAACTGCGCGAAAACTTGTATTCCGGCTCGAAACAACGGGATACATTGTTTTAGATCGAAACTAGCAAATATCACGAGCATCGATTTTACAAGTCGTCGAAGAGCCGACGAGAGAAAGGTGTAAACTTTTTATCTCAGAACTGCGCGAAAACTTGTATTCCGGCTCGAAACAACGAGATACATTGTTTTAGATCGAAACTAGGAAATATCACGAGCATCGATTTTACAAATCGTCGAAGAGTAGACGAGAGAAAGCTGTAAACTTTTTCTCTCAGAACTGCGCGAAAACTTGTATTCCGGCTCTAAACAATGGGATACATCGTTTTAGATCAAAACTAGCGAGATTTACAAACTTTGATTTTGCAAGTCGGCGAAGAGTACACGAGAGAGCACTGTAAACTCTTTCTCTCAGAAATGCACGAAAACTTGAATTCCGGCTGAAAACAACACGATACATCGTTTTAGATCGAAACTAGCGAAATTCACGAACATCGATTTTACTAGTCGTCGAAGAGTAGGCGTGAGAAGGTGTAAACTTTTTTTCTGAGAACTGCGGGAAAACTTGTATTCCGGCTCGAAACAACGGGATACATTGTTTTAGATCGAAACTAGCAAATATCACGAGCATCGATTTTACAAGTCGTCGAGGAGCCGACGAGAGAAAGGCGTAAACTTTTTATCTCAGAACTGCGCGAAAACTTGTATTCCGGCTCAAAACAACGAGATACATCGTTTTAGATCGAAACTAGCGAGATTCACGAACATCGATTTTACAAGTCGTCGAAGTGTAGACGAGAGAGAGCTGTAAACTTTTTCTCTCAGAACTGCGGGAAAACTTGTATTCCAGCCCAATACAACGGGATACATCGTTTTAGATCGAAACTACCGAGATTTACGAACTTCGATTGTACAAGTCGTCGGAGAGCTGACGAGAGAAAGGTGTAAACTTTTTCTCTCAGACCTGCGCGAAAACTTGTATTCCGGCTCAAAACAACGAGATAAATCGTTTTAGATAGAAGCTAGCAAAATTCATGAGCATCGATTTTACAAGTCGTCGAAGAGTAGACGAGAGAAAGGTGTAAACTTTTTCTCTCAGAACTGCGCGAAAACTTGTATTCCGGCTCAAAATAACAGGATACATCGTTTCAGATCGGAACTAGCAAAATTCACGAGCATCGATTTTACTAGCCGTCGAAGAGTATACGAGAGAAAGGTATAAACTTTTTCTCTTAGAACTGCACGAAAACTTGTATTCCGGCTCAAAACAACGGGATACATCGTTTTTGATCGAAACTAGCAAAATTCACGAGCATCGATTTTACAAGTCGTCGAAGAGTAGACGAGAGAAAGGTGTAAACTTTTTCTCTCAGAACTGCGCGAAAACTTGTATTCCTACTCAAAACAACGGGATACATCGTTTTAGATCGAAATAAGCTAGATTCACGAACATCGATTTTACTAGTCTGTCGAAGAGTAGACGAGAGAAAGGTATAAACTTTTTCTCTCAGAACTGCGCGAAAACTTGTATTCCGGCTCAAAACAACGGAATACATCGTTTTAGATCGAAACTAGCGAGATTCACGCAATTAGATTTTACAAGTCGTCGAAGAGTAGACGAGAGAAAGCTGTAAACTTTTTCTCTCAGAACTGCGCGAAAACTTGTATTCCGGCTCAAAACAACGAGATACATCGTTTTAGATCGAAACTAGCAAAATTCACGAGCATCGATTTTACAAGTCGTCGAAGAGTAGACGAGAGAAAGGTGTAAACTTTTTCGCTCAGAACTGCGCGAAAACTTGTATTCCGGCTCAAAACAACGAGATACATCGTTTTAGATCGAAACTAGCGAGATTCACGAACATGGATTTTACAAGTCGTCGAAGTGTAGACGAGAGAGAGCTGTAAACTTTTTCTCTCAGAACTGCGGGAAAACTTGTATTCCAGCCCAATACAACGGGATACATCGTTTTAGATCGAAACTACCGAGATTTACGAACTTCGATTTTACAAGTCGTCGAAGAGCAGACGAGAGAAAGGTGTAAACTTTTTCTCTCAGAACTGCGCGAAAACTTGTATTCCGGCTCAAAATAACGGGATACATCGTTTTAGATCGAAACTAGCAAAATTCACGAGCATCGATTTTACTAGTCGTCGAAGAGTAGACGAGAGAAAGGTATAAACTTTTTCTCTTAGAACTGCACGAAAACTTGTATTCCGGCTCAAAACAACGGGATACATCGCTTTTGATCGAAACTAGCAAAATTCACGAGCATCGAGTTTACAAGTCGTCGAAGAGTAGACGAGAGAAAGGTGTAAACTTTTTCTCTCAGAACTGCGCGAAAACTTCTATTCCGGCTCGAAACAACGGGATACATTGTTTTAGATCGAAACTAGCAAATATCATGAGCATCGATTTTACAAGTCGTCGAAGAGTAGGCGTGAGAAGGTGCAAACTTTTTCTCTGAGAACTGCGCGAAAACTTGTATTCCGGCTCGAAACAACGGGATACATTGTTTTAAATCGAAACTAGCAAATATCACGAGCATCAATTTTACAAGTCGTCGAGGAGCCGACGAGAGAAAGGTGTAAACTTTTTATCTCAGAACTGCGCGAAAACTTGTATTCCGGCTCAAAACAACGAGATACATCGTTTTAGATCGAAACAAGCGAGATTCACGAACATCGATTTTACAAGTCGACGAAGTGTAGACGAGAGAGAGCTGTAAACTTTTTCTCTCAGAACTGCGGGAAAACTTGTATTCCAGCCCAATACAACGGGATACATCGTTTTAGATCGAAACTACCGAGATTTACGAACTTCGATTTTACAAGTCGTCGAAGAGCAGACGAGAGAAAGGTGTAAACTTTTTCTCTCAGAACTGCGCGAAAACTTGTATTCCGGCTCAAAACAACGAGATACATCGTTTTAGATCGAAACTAGCGAGATTTACGAACTTCGATTTTACAAGTCGTCGAAGAGTAGACGAGAGAAAGGTGTAAACTTTTTCTCTCAGAACTGCGGGAAAACTTGTATTCCGGCTCAAAACAACGGGATACATCGTTTTAGATCGAAACTAGCGAGATTCACGAACATCGATTTTACAAGTCGTCGAAGAGTAGACGAGAGAAAGGTGTAAACTTTTTCTCTCAGAACTGCGCGAAAACTTGTATTCCGGCTCAAAACAACGGGATACATCGTTTTAGATCGAAACTAGCGAGATTCACGAGCATCGATTTTACAAGTCGTCGAAGAGTAGACGAGAGAAAGGTGTAAACTTTTTCTCTCAGAACTGCGCGAAAACTTGTATTCCGGCTCAAAACAACGGGATACATCGTTTTAGATCGAAACTAGCGAGATTCACGAACATCGATTTTACTAGTCGTCGAAGAGTAGACGAGAGAAAGGTATAAACTTTTTCTCTCAGAACTGCGCGAAAACTTGTATTCCGGCTCAAAACAACGGGATACATCGTTTTAGATCGAAACTAGCAAAATTCACGAGCATCGATTTTACAAGTCGTCGAAGAGTAGACGAGAGAAAGGTGTAAACTTTTTCTCTCAGAACTGCGCGAAAACTTGTATTCCGGCTCAAAACAACGGGATACATCGTTTTAGATCGAAACTAGCGAGATTCACGACATCGATTTTACAAGTCGTCGAAGAGTAGACGAGAGAAAGCTGTAAACTTTTTCTCTCAGAACTGCGCGAAAACTTGTATTCCGGCTCAAAACAACGGGATACATCGTTTTAGATCGAAACTAGCGAGATTCACGAACATCGATTTTACAAGTCGTCGAAGAGTAGACGAGAGAAAGGTGTAAACTTTTTCTCTCAGAACTGCGGGAAAACTTGTATTCCAGCTCAAAACAACGGGATACATCGTTTTAGATCGAAACTAGCGAGATTCACGAACATCGATTTTACAAGTCGTCGAAGAGTAGACGAGAGAAAGGTGTAAACTTTTTCTCTCAGAACTGCGCGAAAACTTGTATTCCGGCTCAAAACAACGGGATACATCGTTTTAGATCGAAACTAGCAAAATTCACGAGCATCGATTTTACAAGTCGTCGAAGAGTAGACGAGAGAAAGGTGTAAACTTTTTCTCTCAGAACTGCGCGAAAACTTGTATTCCGGCTCAAAACAACGGGATACATCGTTTTAGATCGAAACTAGCGAGATTCACGAACATCGATTTTACAAGTCGTCGAAGAGTAGACGAGAGAAAGGTGTAAACTTTTTCTCTCAGAACTGCGCGAAAACTTGTATTCCGGCTCAAAACAACGGGATACATCGTTTTAGATCGAAACTAGCAAAATTCACGAGCATCGATTTTACAAGTCGTCGAAGAGTAGACGTGAGAAGGTGTAAACTTTTTCTCTCAGAACTGCGCGAAAACTTGTATTCCGGCTCAAAACAACGGGATACATCGTTTTAGATCGAAACTAGCGAGATTCACGAACATCGATTTTACAAGTCGTCGAAGAGTAGACGAGAGAAAGGTGTAAACTTTTTCTCTCAGAACTGCGCGAAAACTTGTATTCCGGCTCAAAACAACGGGATACATCGTTTTAGATCGAAACTAGCGAAATTCACGAACATCGATTTTACAAGTCGTCGAAGAGTAGACGAGAGAAGGTGTAAACTTTTTCTCTCAGAACTGCGCGAAAACTTGTATTCCGGCTCGAAACAACGGGATACATTGTTTTAGATCGAAACTAGCAAATATCACGAGCATCGATTTTACAAGTCGTCGAAGAGCAGACGAGAGAAAGGTGTAAACTTTTTCTCTCAGAACTGCGCGAAAACTTGTATTCCGGCTCAAAACAACGAGATACATCGTTTTAGATCGAAACTAGCGAAATTCACGAGCATCGATTTTACAAGTCGTCGAAGAGTAGACGAGAGAAAGCTGTAAACTTTTTCTCTCAGAACTGCGCGAAAACTTGTATTCCGGCTCAAAACAACGGGATACATCGTTTTAGATCGAAACTAGCGAGATTTACGAACTTCGATTTTACAAGTCGTCGAAGAGTAGACGAGAGAGCAGCTGTAAACTTTTTCTCTCAGAACTGCGCGAAAACTTGTATTCCGGCTCAAAACAACGGGATACATCGTTTTAGATCGAAACTAGCGAGATTCACGAACATCGATTTTACAAGTCGTCGAAGAGTAGACGGAGAAGCTGTAAACTTTTTCTCTCAGAACTGCGGGAAAACTTGTATTCCGGCTCAAAACAACGGGATACATCGTTTTAGATCGAAACTAGCGAAATTCACGAGCATCGATTTTACAAGTCGTCGAAGAGTAGACGAGAGAAAGGTGTAAACTTTTTCTCTCAGAACTGCGCGAAAACTTGTATTCCGGCTCAAAACAACGAGATACATCGTTTTAGATCGAAACTAGCGAGATTCACGAACATCGATTTTACAAGTCGTCGAAGTGTAGACGAGAGAGAGCTGTAAACTTTTTCTCTCAGAACTGCGGGAAAACTTGTATTCCAGCCCAATACAACGGGATACATCGTTTTAGATCGAAACTACCGAGATTTACGAACTTCGATTGTACAAGTCGTCGGAGAGCTGACGAGAGAAAGGTGTAAACTTTTTCTCTCAGACCTGCGCGAAAACTTGTATTCCGGCTCAAAACAACGAGATAAATCGTTTTAGATAGAAGCTAGCAAAATTCATGAGCATCGATTTTACAAGTCGTCGAAGAGTAGACGAGAGAAAGGTGTAAACTTTTTCTCTCAGAACTGCGCGAAAACTTGTATTCCGGCTCAAAATAACAGGATACATCGTTTCAGATCGGAACTAGCAAAATTCACGAGCATCGATTTTACTAGCCGTCGAAGAGTATACGAGAGAAAGGTATAAACTTTTTCTCTTAGAACTGCACGAAAACTTGTATTCCGGCTCAAAACAACGGGATACATCGTTTTTGATCGAAACTAGCAAAATTCACGAGCATCGAGTTTACAAGTCGTCGAAGAGTAGACGAGAGAAAGGTGTAAACTTTTTCTCTCAGAACTGCGCGAAAACTTGTATTCCGGCTCAAAACAACGGGATACATCGTTTTAGATCGAAACTAGCAGATTCACGAACATCGATTTTACAAGTCGTCGAAGAGTAGACGAGAGAAAGGTGTAAACTTTTTCTCTCAGAACTGCGCGAAAACTTGTATTCCGGCTCAAAACAACGGGATACATCGTTTTAGATCGAAACTAGCAAAATTCACGAACATCGATTTTACAAGTCGTCGAAGAGTAGACGAGAGAAAGCTGTAAACTTTTTCTCTCAGAACTGCGCGAAAACTTGTATTCCGGCTCAAAACAACGAGATACATCGTTTTAGATCGAAACTAGCGAGATTCACGAACATCGATTTTACAAGTCGTCGAAGAGTAGACGAGAGAAAGGTGTAAACTTTTTCGCTCAGAACTGCGCGAAAACTTGTATTCCGGCTCAAAACAACGGGATACATCGTTTTAGATCGAAACTAGCGAGATTCACGCAACTTAGATTTTACAAGTCGTCGAAGAGTAGACGAGAGAAAGCTGTAAACTTTTTCTCTCAGAACTGCGCGAAAACTTGTATTCCGGCTCAAAACAACGGGATACATCGTTTTAGATCGAAACTAGCGAAATTCACGAGCATCGATTTTACAAGTCGTCGAAGAGTAGACGAGAGAAAGGTGTAAACTTTTTCTCTCAGAACTGCGCGAAAACTTGTATTCCGGCTCAAAACAACGAGATACATCGTTTTAGATCGAAACTAGCGAGATTCACGAACATCGATTTTACAAGTCGTCGAAGTGTAGACGAGAGAGAGCTGTAAACTTTTTCTCTCAGAACTGCGGGAAAACTTGTATTCCAGCCCAATACAACGGGATACATCGTTTTAGATCGAAACTACCGAGATTTACGAACTTCGATTTTACAAGTCGTCGAAGAGCAGACGAGAGAAAGGTGTAAACTTTTTCTCTCAGAACTGCGCGAAAACTTGTATTCCGGCTCAAAACAACGGGATACATCGTTTTAGATCGAAACTAGCGAGATTCATGAACATCGATTTTACAAGTCGTCGAAGAGTAGACGAGAGAAGCTGTAAACTTTTTCTCTCAGAACTGCGCGAAAACTTGTATTCCGGCTCAAAACAACGGGATACATCGTTTTAGATCGAAACTAGCGAGATTCACGAACTTCGATTTTACAAGTCGGCGAAGAGTACACGAGAGAGCACTGTAAACTTTTTCTCTCAGAACTGCACGAAAACTTGTATTCCGGCTGAAAACAACACGATACATCGTTTTAGATCGAAACTAGCGAAATTCACGAACATTCGATTTTACTAGTCGTCGAAGAGTAGGCGTGAGAAGGTGTAAACTTTTTCTCTCAGAACTGCGCGAAAACTTGTATTCCGGCTCGAAACAACGGGATACATTGTTTTAGATCGAAACTAGCGAAATATCACGAGCATCGATTTTACAAGTCGTCGAAGAGCAGACGAGAGAAAGGTGTAAACTTTTTATCTCAGAACTGCGCGAAAACTTGTATTCCGGCTCGAAACAACGGGATACATTGTTTTAGATCGAAACTAGCAAATATCACGAGCATCGATTTTACAAGTCGTCGAAGAGTAGACGAGAGAAAGGCTGTAAACTTTTTCTCTCAGAACTGCGCGAAAACTTGTATTCCGGCTCAAAACAACGGGATACATCGTTTTAGATCGAAACTAGCGAGATTCACGAACATCGATTTTACAAGTCGTCGAAGTGTAGACGAGAGAGAGCTGTAAACTTTTTCTCTCAGAACTGCGCGAAAACTTGTATTCCAGCCCAATACAACGGGATACATCGTTTTAGATCGAAACTACCGAGATTTACGAACTTCGATTGTACAAGTCGTCGGAGAGCTGACGAGAGAAAGGTGTAAACTTTTTCTCTCAGACCTGCGCGAAAACTTGTATTCCGGCTCAAAACAACGAGATAAATCGTTTTAGATAGAAGCTAGCAAAATTCATGAGCATCGATTTTACAAGTCGTCGAAGAGTAGACGAGAGAAAGGTGTAAACTTTTTCTCTCAGAACTGCGCGAAAACTTGTATTCCGGCTCAAAATAACAGGATACATCGTTTCAGATCGGAACTAGCAAAATTCACGAGCATCGATTTTACTAGCCGTCGAAGAGTATACGAGAGAAAGGTATAAACTTTTTCTCTTAGAACTGCACGAAAACTTGTATTCCGGCTCAAAACAACGGGATACATCGTTTTTGATCGAAACTAGCAAAATTCACGAGCATCGATTTTACTAGTCGTCGAAGAGTAGACGAGAGAAAGGTGTAAACTTTTTCTCTCAGAACTGCGCGAAAACTTGTATTCCTACTCAAAACAACGGGATACATCGTTTTAGATCGAAATAAGCTAGATTCACGAACATCGATTTTACTAGTTGTCGAAGAGTAGACGAGAGAAAGGTATAAACTTTTTCTCTCAGAACTGCGCGAAAACTTGTATTCCGGCTCAAAACAACGGAATACATCGTTTTAGATCGAAACTAGCGAGATTCACGCAATTAGATTTTACAAGTCGTCGAAGAGTAGACGAGAGAAAGCTGTAAACTTTTTCTCTCAGAACTGCGCGAAAACTTGTATTCCGGCTCAAAACAACGAGATACATCGTTTTAGATCGAAACTAGCAAAATTCACGAGCATCGATTTTACAAGTCGTCGAAGAGTAGACGAGAGAAAGGTGTAAACTTTTTCGCTCAGAACTGCGCGAAAACTTGTATTCCGGCTCAAAACAACGAGATACATCGTTTTAGATCGAAACTAGCGAGATTCACGAACATGGATTTTACAAGTCGTCGAAGTGTAGACGAGAGAGAGCTGTAAACTTTTTCTCTCAGAACTGCGGGAAAACTTGTATTCCAGCCCAATACAACGGGATACATCGTTTTAGATCGAAACTACCGAGATTTACGAACTTCGATTTTACAAGTCGTCGAAGAGCAGACGAGAGAAAGGTGTAAACTTTTTCTCTCAGAACTGCGCGAAAACTTGTATTCCGGCTCAAAATAACGGGATACATCGTTTTAGATCGAAACTAGCAAAATTCACGAGCATCGATTTTACTAGTCGTCGAAGAGTAGACGAGAGAAAGGTATAAACTTTTTCTCTTAGAACTGCACGAAAACTTGTATTCCGGCTCAAAACAACGGGATACATCGCTTTTGATCGAAACTAGCAAAATTCACGAGCATCGAGTTTACAAGTCGTCGAAGAGTAGACGAGAGAAAGGTGTAAACTTTTTCTCTCAGAACTGCGCGAAAACTTCTATTCCGGCTCGAAACAACGGGATACATTGTTTTAGATCGAAACTAGCAAATATCATGAGCATCGATTTTACAAGTCGTCGAAGAGTAGGCGTGAGAAGGTGCAAACTTTTTCTCTGAGAACTGCGCGAAAACTTGTATTCCGGCTCGAAACAACGGGATACATTGTTTTAAATCGAAACTAGCAAATATCACGAGCATCAATTTTACAAGTCGTCGAGGAGCCGACGAGAGAAAGGTGTAAACTTTTTATCTCAGAACTGCGCGAAAACTTGTATTCCGGCTCAAAACAACGAGATACATCGTTTTAGATCGAAACAAGCGAGATTCACGAACATCGATTTTACAAGTCGACGAAGTGTAGACGAGAGAGAGCTGTAAACTTTTTCTCTCAGAACTGCGGGAAAACTTGTATTCCAGCCCAATACAACGGGATACATCGTTTTAGATCGAAACTACCGAGATTTACGAACTTCGATTTTACAAGTCGTCGAAGAGCAGACGAGAGAAAGGTGTAAACTTTTTCTCTCAGAACTGCGCGAAAACTTGTATTCCGGCTCAAAACAACGAGATACATCGTTTTAGATCAAAAGAAGCGAGATTCACGAACATCGATTTTACAAGTCGTCAAAGAGTAGACGAGAGCTGTAAACTTTTTTTCTCAGAACTGCGGGAAAACTTGTATTCCAGCTCAAAACAACGGGATACATCGTTTTAGATCGAAACTAGCGAGATTCGCGAACATCGATTTTACAAGTCGTCGAAGAGTAGACGAGACCTATTAACTTTTTCTCTCAGAACTGGAGGAAAACTTGTATTCCGGCTCAAAACAACGGAATACATTGTTTTAGATCGAAACTAGCGAGATTTACGCAATTAGATTTTACAAGTCGTCGAAGAGTAGACGAGAGAAAGCTCTAAACTTTTTCTCTCAGAACTGCGCGAAAACTTGTATTCCGGCTCAATACAACGAGATACATCGTTTTAGATCGAAACTACCGAGATTTACGAACTTCGATTTTACAAGTCGTCGAAGAGCAGACGAGAGAAAGGTGTAAACTTTTTCTCTCAGAACTGCGGGAAAACTTGTATTCCAGCTCAAAACAACGGGATACATCGTTTTAGATCGAAACTAGCGAGATTCACGAACATCGATTTTACAAGTCGTCGAAGAGTAGACGAGACCTGTAAACATTTTCTCTCAGAACTTGAGGAAAACTTGTATTCCGGCTCAAAATAACGGGATACATCATTTTAGATCGAAACTAGCAAAATTCACGAGCATCGATTTTACTAGTCGTCGAAGAGTAGACGAGAGAAAGGTATAAACTTTTTCTCTTAGAACTGCACGAAAACTTGTATTCCGGCTCAAAACAACGGGATACATCGTTTTTGATCGAAACTAGCAAAATTCACGAGCATCGAGCTTACAAGTCGTCGAAGAGTAGACGAGAGAAAGGTGTAAACTTTTTCTCTCAGAACTGCGCGAAAACTTGTATTCCGGCTCGAAACAACGGGATACATTGTTTTAGATCGAAACTAGCAATTATCACGAGCATCGATTTTACAAGTCGTCGAAGAGTAGGCGTGAGAAGGTGCAAACTTTTTCTCTGAGAACTGCGCGAAAACTTGTATTCCGGCTCGAAAGAACGGGATACATTGTTTTAGATCGAAACTAGCAAATATCACGAGCATCGATTTTACAAGTCGTCGAGGAGCCCACGAGAGAAAGGTGTAAACTTTTTATCTCAGAACTGCGCGAAAATTTGTATTCCGGCTCAAAACAACGAGATACATCGTTTTAGATCGAAACAAGCGAGATTCACGAACATCGATTTTACAAGTCGTCGAAGTGTAGACGAGAGAGAGCTGTAAACTTTTTCTCTCAGAACTGCGGGAAAACTTGTATTCGAGCTCAAAACAACGGGATACATCGTTTTAGATCGAAACTAGCGAGATTCACGAACATCGATTTTACTAGTCGTCGAAGAGTAGACGAGAGAAGGTGTAAACTTTTTCTCTCAGAACTGCACGAAAACTTGTATTCCGGCTCGAAACAACGAGATACATTGTTTTAGATCGAAAATAGGAAATATCACGAGCATCGAGTTTACAAGTCGTCGAAGAGCCGACGAGAGAAAGGTGTAAACTTTTTATCTCAGAACTGCGCGAAAACTTGTATTCCGGCTCAAAACAACGATATACATCGTTTTAGATTGAAACTAGCGAGATTCACGAACATCGATTTTACAAGTCGTCGAAGTGTAGACGAGAGAGAGCTGTAAACTTTTTCTCTCAGAACTGCGGGAAAACTTGTATTCCAGCCCAATACAACGGGATACATCGTTTTAGATCGAAACTACCGAGATTTACGAACTTCGATTTTACGAGACGTCGAAGAGCACACGAGAGAAAGGTGTAAACTTTTTCTCTCAGAATTGCACGAAAACTTGTATTCCGGCTCAAAACAACGAGATAAATCGTTTTAGATAGAAGCTAGCAAAATTCACGAGCATCGATTTTACAAGTCGTCGAAGAGTAGACGAGAGAGAGCTGTAAACGTTTTCTCTCAGAACTGCGGGAAAGCTTGTATTCCAGCTCAAAACAACGGGATGCATCGTTTTAGATCGAAACTAGCGAGATATACGCAATTAGATTTTACAAGTCGTCGAAGAGTAGACGAGACCTGTAAGCTTTTTCTCTCAGAACTGGAGGAAAACTTGTATTCCGGCTCAAAACAACGGGATACATCGTTTTAGATCGAAACTAGCGTGATTTACGCACTTCGATTTTACAACTCGTCGAAGAGTAGACGAGAGAGAGCTGTAAGCTTTTTCTCCCAGAACTTCGCGAAAACTTGTATTCCGGCTCAAAACAACGAGATACATCGTTTTAGATCGAAACTAGCAAAATTCACGAGCATCGATTTTACAAGTCGTCGAAGTGTAGACGAGAGAGAGCTGTAAACGTTTTCTCTCAGAACTGCGGGAAAACTTGTTTTCCAGCCCAATACAACGGGATACATCGTTTTAGATCGAAACTACCGAGATTTACGAACTTCGATTTTAAGTCGTCGAAGAGCAGACGAGAGAAAGGTGTAAACTTTTTCTCTCAGAACTGCGCGAAAACTTGTATTCCGGCTCAAAACAACGAGATAAATCGTTTTAGATAGAAGCTAGCAAAATTCACGAGCATCGATTTTGCAAGTCGTTGAAGAGTAGACGAGAGAAAGGTGTAAACGTTTTCTCTCAGAACAGTGCGAAAACTTGAATTCCGGCTGAAAACAACGGGATACATCGTTGTAGATCGAAACTAGCGAGATTCACGAACATCGATTTTACAAGTCGTCGAAGAGTAGACGAGAGAAAGCTCTAAACTTTTTCTCTCAGAACTGCGCGAAAACTTGTATTCCGGCTCAAAACACCGGGATACATCGTTTTAGATTGAAACTAGCGAGATTCACGAACATCGATTTTACAAGTCGTCAAAGAGTAGACGAGAGCTGTAAACTTTTTCTCTCAGAACTGCGCGAAAACTTGTATTCCGGCTCAAAACAACGAGATACATCGTTTTAGATTGAAACTAGCGAGATTCACGAACATCGATTTTACAAGTCGTCGAAGTGTAGACGAGAGAGAGCTGTAAAAGTTTGCTCTCAGAACTGCGGGAAAACTTGTATTCCAGCCCAATACAACGAGATACATCGTTTTAGATCGAAACTACCGAGATTTACGAACTTCGATTTTACGAGACGTCGAAGAGCAGACGAGAGAAAGGTGTAAACTTTTTCTCTCAGAATTGCACGAAAACTTGTATTCCGGCTCAAAACAACGAGATAAATCGTTTTAGATAGAAGCTAGCAAAATTCACGAGCATCGATTTTACAAGTCGTCGAAGAGTAGACGAGAGAGAGCTGTAAACGTTTTCTCTCAGAACTGCGGGAAAGCTTGTATTCCAGCTCAAAACAACGGGATGCATCGTTTTAGATCGAAACTAGCGAGATTCACGAACATCGATTTTACAAGTCTTCGAAGAGTAGACGAGACCTGTAAGCTTTTTCTCTCAGAACTGGAGGAAAACTTGTATTCCGGCTCAAAACAACGGAATACATCGTTTTAGATCGAAACTAGCGTGATTTACGCACTTCGATTTTACAACTCGTCGAAGAGTAGACGAGAGAGAGCTGTAAGATTTTTCTCCCAGAACTTCGCGAAACTTGTATTCCGGCTCAAAACAACGAGATACATCGTTTTAGATCGAAACTAGCAAAATTCACGAGCATCGATTTTACAAGTCGTCGAAGAGTAGACGAGAGAAAGGTGTAAACTTTTTCTCTCAGAATTGCGCGAAAACTTGTATTCCGGCTCAAAATAACGGGATACATCGTTTTAGATCGAAACTAGCAAAATTCACGAGCATCGATTTTACTAGTCGTCGAAGTGTAGACGAGAGAGAGCTGTAAACGTTTTCTCTCAGAACTGCGGGAAAACTTGTATTCCAGCCCAATACAACGGGATACATCGTTTTAGATCGAAACTACCGAGATTTACGAACTTCGATTTTAAGTCGTCGAAGAGCAGACGAGAGAAAGGTGTAAACTTTTTCTCTCAGAACTGCGCGAAAACTTGTATTCCGGCTCAAAACAACGAGATAAATCGTTTTAGATAGAAGCTAGCAAAATTCACGAGCATCGATTTTGCAAGTCGTTGAAGAGTAGACGAGAGAAAGGTGTAAACGTTTTCTCTCAGAACAGTGCGAAAACTTGAATTCCGGCTGAAAACAACGGGATACATCGTTGTAGATCGAAACTAGCGAGATTCACGAACATCGATTTTACAAGTCGTCGAAGAGTAGACGAGAGAAAGCTCTAAACTTTTTCTCTCAGAACTGCGCGAAAACTTGTATTCCGGCTCAAAACACCGGGATACATCGTTTTAGATTGAAACTAGCGAGATTCACGAACATCGATTTTACAAGTCGTCGAAGTGTAGACGAGAGAGAGCTGTAAACTTTTTCTCTCAGAACTGCGGGAAAACTTGTATTCCAGCCCAATACAAAGGGATACATCGTTTTAGATCGAAACTACCGAGATTTACGAACTTCGATTTTAAGTCGTCGAAGAGCAGACGAGAGAAAGGTGTAAACGTTTTCTCTCAGAACTGCGCGAAAACTTGTATTCCGGCTCAAAACAACGAGATAAATCGTTTTAGATAGAAGCTAGCAAAATTCACGAGCATCAATTTTGCAAGTCGTTGAAGAGTAGACGAGAGAAAGGTGTAAACGTTTTCTCTCAGAACAGTGCGAAAACTTGAATTCCGGCTCAAAACAACGAGATACATCGTTTTAGATTGAAACTAGCGAGATTCACGAACATCGATTTTACAAGTCGTCGAAGTGTAGACGAGAGAGAGCTCTAAACGTTTTCTCTCAGAACTGCGGGAAAACTTGTATTCCAGCCCAATACAACGGGATGCATCGTTTTAGATCGAAACTAGCGAGATTCACGAACATCGATTTTACTAGTCGTCGAAGAGTAGACGAGAGAAGGTGTAAACTTTTTCTCTCAAAACTGCGCGAAAACTTGTATTCCGGCTCGAAACAACGAGATACATTGTTTTAGATCAAAACTAGGAAATATCACGAGCATCGATTTTACAAGTCGTCGAAGAGTAGACGAGAGAAAGGTGTAAACTTTTTCTCTCAGAATTGCGCGAAAACTTGTATTCCGGCTCAAAATAACGGGATACATCGTTTTAGATCGAAACTAGCAAAATTCACGAGCATCGATTTTACTAGTCGTCGAAGTGTAGACGAGAGAGAGCTGTAAACGTTTTCTCTCAGATCTGCGGGAAAACTTGTATTCCAGCCCAATACAACGGGATACATCGTTTTAGATCGAAACTACCGAGATTTACGAACTTCGATTTTAAGTCGTCGAAGAGCAGACGAGAGAAAGGTGTAAACTTTTTCTCTCAGAACTGCGCGAAAACTTGTATTCCGGCTCAAAACAACGAGATAAATCGTTTTAGATAGAAGCTAGCAAAATTCACGAGCATCGATTTTGCAAGTCGTTGAAGAGTAGACGAGAGAAAGGTGTAAACGTTTTCTCTCAGAACAGTGCGAAAACTTGAATTCCGGCTGAAAACAACGGGATACATCGTTGTAGATCGAAACTAGCGAGATTCACGAACATCGATTTTACAAGTCGTCGAAGAGTAGACGAGAGAAAGCTCTAAACTTTTTCTCTCAGAACTGCGCGAAAACTTGTATTCCGGCTCAAAACACCGGGATACATCGTTTTAGACTGAAACTAGCGAGATTCACGAAAATCGATTTTACAAGTCGTCGAAGTGTAGACGAGAGAGAGCTGTAAACTTTTTCTCTCAGAACTGCGGGAAAACTTGTATTCCAGCCCAATACAAAGGGATACATCGTTTTAGATCGAAACTACCGAGATTTACGAACTTCGATTTTAAGTCGTCGAAGAGCAGACGAGAGAAAGGTGTAAACTTTTTCTCCCAGAACTGCGCGAAAACTTGTATTCCGGCTCAAAACAACGAGATAAATCGTTTTAGATAGAAGCTAGCAAAATTCACGAGCATCGATTTTGCAAGTCGTTGAAGAGTAGACGAGAGAAAGGTGTAAACGTTTTCTCTCAGAACAGTGCGAAAACTTGAATTCCGGCTCAAAACAACGAGATACATCGTTTTAGATTGAAACTAGCGAGATTCACGAACATCGATTTTACAAGTCGTCGAAGTGTAGACGAGAGAGAGCTCTAAACGTTTTCTCTCAGAACTGCGGGAAAACTTGTATTCCAGCCCAATACAACGGGATGCATCGTTTTAGATCGAAACTAGCGAGATTCACGAACATCGATTTTACTAGTCGTCGAAGAGTAGACGAGAGAAGGTGTAAAATTTTTACTCTCAAAACTGCGCGAAAACTTGTATTCCGGCTCGAAACAACGAGATACATTGTTTTAGATCAAAACTAGGAAATATCACGAGCATCGAGTTTACAAGTCGTCGAAGAGCCGACAAGAGAAAGGTGTAAACTTTTTATCTCAGAACTGCGCGAAAACTTGTATTCCGGCTCAAAACAACGAGATACATCGTTTTAGATTGAAACTACCGAGATTTACGAACTTCGATTTTACGAGACGTCGAAGAGCAGACGAGAGAAAGGTGTAAACTTTTTCTCTCAGAATTGCACGAAAACTTGTATTCCGGCTCAAAACAACGGGATACATCGTTTTAGATCGAAACTAGCGAGATTCACGAACATCGATTTTACTAGTCGTCGAAGAGTAGACGAGAGAAGGTGTAAACTTTTTCTCTCAGAACTGCGCGAAAACTTGTATTCCGGCTCGAAACAACGAGATACATTGTTTTAGATCGAAACTAGGAAATATCACGAGCATCGAGTTTACAAGTCGTCGAAGAGCCGACGAGAGAAAGGTGTAAACTTTTTATCTCAGAACTGCGCGAAAACTTGTATTCCGGCTCAAAACAACGATATACATCGTTTTAGATTGAAACTAGCGAGATTCACGAACATCGATTTTACAAGTCGTCGAAGTGTAGACGAGAGAGAGCTGTAATCGTTTTCTCTCAGAACTGCGGGAAAACTTGTATTCCAGCCCAATACAACGGGATACATCGTTTTAGATCGAAACTACCGAGATTTACGAACTTCGATTTTACGAGACGTCGAAGAGCACACGAGAGAAAGGTGTAAACTTTTTCTCTCAGAATTGCACGAAAACTTGTATTCCGGCTCAAAACAACGAGATAAATCGTTTTAGATAGAAGCTAGCAAAATTCACGAGCATCGATTTTACAAGTCGTCGAAGAGTAGACGAGAGAGAGCTGTAAACGTTTTCTCTCAGAACTGCGGGAAAGCTTGTATTCCAGCTCAAAACAACGGGATGCATCGTTTTAGATCGAAACTAGCGAGATATCACGCACATTAGATTTTACAAGTCGTCGAAGAGTAGACGAGACCTGTAAGCTTTTTCTCTCAGAACTGGAGGAAACTTGTATTCCGGCTCAAAACAACGGGATACATCGTTTTAGATCGAAACTAGCGTGATTTACGCACTTCGATTTTACAACTCGTCGAAGAGTAGACGAGAGAGAGCTGTAAGCTTTTTCTCCCAGAACTTCGCGAAAACTTGTATTCCGGCTCAAAACAACGAGATACATCGTTTTAGATCGAAACTAGCAAAATTCACGAGCATCGATTTTACAAGTCGTCGAAGTGTAGACGAGAGAGAGCTGTAAACGTTTTCTCTCAGAACTGCGGGAAAACTTGTATTCCAGCCCAATACAACGGGATACATCGTTTTAGATCGAAACTACCGAGATTTACGAACTTCGATTTTAAGTCGTCGAAGAGCAGACGAGAGAAAGGTGTAAACTTTTTCTCTCAGAACTGCGCGAAAACTTGTATTCCGGCTCAAAACAACGAGATAAATCGTTTTAGATAGATGCTAGCAAAATTCACGAGCATCGATTTTACAAGTCGTCGAAGAGTAGACGAGAGAGAGCTGTAAACGTTTTCTCTCAGAACTGCGGGAAAGCTTGTATTCCAGCTCAAAACAACGGGATGCATCGTTTTAGATCGAAACTAGCGAGATTCACGAACATCGATTTTACTAGTCGTCGAAGAGTAGACGAGAGAAGGTGTAAACTTTTTCTCTCAAAACTGCGCGAAAACTTGTATTCCGGCTCGAAACAACGAGATACATTGTTTTAGATCAAAACTAGGAAATATCACGAGCATCGAGTTTACAAGTCGTCGAAGAGCCGACGAGAGAAAGGTGTAAACTTTTTACTCTCAGAACTGCGCGAAAACTTGTATTCCGGCTCAAAACAACGAGATACATCGTTTTAGATTGAAACTAGCGAGATTCACGAACATCGATTTTACAAGTCGTCGAAGTGTAGACGAGAGAGAGCTGTAAACGTTTTCTCTCAGAACTGCGGGAAAACTTGTATTCCAGCCCAATACAACGAGATACATCGTTTTAGATCGAAACTACCGAGATTTACGAACTTCGATTTTACGAGACGTCGAAGAGCAGACGAGAGAAAGGTGTAAACTTTTTCTCTCAGAATTGCACGAAAACTTGTATTCCGGCTCAAAACAACGAGATAAATCGTTTTAGATAGAAGCTAGCAAAATTCACGAGCATCGATTTTACAAGTCGTCGAAGAGTAGACGAGAGAGAGCTGTAAACGTTTTCTCTCAGAACTGCGGGAAAGCTTGTATTCCAGCTCAAAACAACGGGATGCATCGTTTTAGATCGAAACTAGCGAGATTCACGAACATCGATTTTACAAGTCTTCGAAGAGTAGACGAGACCTGTAAGCTTTTTCTCTCAGAACTGGAGGAAAACTTGTATTCCGGCTCAAAACAACGGAATACATCGTTTTAGATCGAAACTAGCGTGATTTACGCACTTCGATTTTACAACTCGTCGAAGAGTAGACGAGAGAGAGCTGTAAGATTTTTCTCCCAGAAGTTCGCGAAACTTGTATTCCGGCTCAAAACCACGAGATACATCGTTTTAGATCGAAACTAGCAAAATTCACGAGCATCGATTTTACAAGTCGTCGAAGAGTAGACGAGAGAAAGGTGTAAACTTTTTCTCTCAGAATTGCGCGAAAACTTGTATTCCGGCTCAAAATAACGGGATACATCGTTTTAGATCGAAACTAGCAAAATTCACGAGCATCGATTTTACTAGTCGTCGAAGTGTAGACGAGAGAGAGCTGTAAACGTTTTCTCTCAGAACTGCGGGAAAACTTGTATTCCAGCCCAATACAACGGGATACATCGTTTTAGATCGAAACTACCGAGATTTACGAACTTCGATTTTAAGTCGTCGAAGAGCAGACGAGAGAAAGGTGTAAACTTTTTCTCTCAGAACTGCGCGAAAACTTGTATTCCGGCTCAAAACAACGAGATAAATCGTTTAAGATAGAAGCTAGCAAAATTCACGAGCATCGATTTTGCAAGTCGTTGAAGAGTAGACGAGAGAAAGGTGTAAACGTTTTCTCTCAGAACAGTGCGAAAACTTGAATTCCGGCTGAAAACAACGGGATACATCGTTTTAGATTGAAACTAGCGAGATTCACGAACATCGATTTTACAAGTCGTCGAAGTGTAGACGAGAGAGAGCTCTAAACGTTTTCTCTCAGAACTGCGGGAAAACTTGTATTCCAGCCCAATACAACGGGATGCATCGTTTTAGATCGAAACTAGCGAGATTCACGAACATCGATTTTACTAGTCGTCGAAGAGTAGACGAGAGAAGGTGTAAACTTTTTCTCTCAAAACTGCGCGAAAACTTGTATTCCGGCTCGAAACAACGAGATACATTGTTTTAGATCAAAACTAGGAAATATCACGAGCATCGATTTTACAAGTCGTCGAAGAGCAGACGAGAGAAAGGTGTAAACTTTTTCTCTCAGAATTGCGCGAAAACTTGTATTCCGGCTCAAAACAACGAGATACATCGTTTTAGATCGAAACTAGCAAAATTCACGAGCATCGATTTTACTAGTCGTCGAAGTGTAGACGAGAGAGAGCTGTAAACGTTTTCTCTCAGAACTGCGGGAAAACTTGTATTCCAGCCCAATACAACGGGATACATCGTTTTAGATCGAAACTACCGAGATTTACGAACTTCGATTTTACAGTCGTCGAAGAGCAGACGAGAGAAAGGTGTAAACTTTTTCTCTCAGAACTGCGCGAAAACTTGTATTCCGGCTCAAAACAACGAGATAAATCGTTTTAGATAGAAGCTAGCAAAATTCACGAGCATCGATTTTGCAAGTCGTTGAAGAGTAGACGAGAGAAAGGTGTAAACGTTTTCTCTCAGAACAGTGCGAAAACTTGAATTCCGGCTGAAAACAACGGGATACATCGTTGTAGATCGAAACTAGCGAGATTCACGAACATCGATTTTACAAGTCGTCGAAGAGTAGACGAGAGAAAGCTCTAAACTTTTTCTCTCAGAACTGCGCGAAAACTTGTATTCCGGCTCAAAACACCGGGATACATCGTTTTAGATCTGAAACTAGCGAGATTCACGAACATCGATTTTACAAGTCGTCGAAGTGTAGACGAGAGAGAGCTGTAAACTTTTTCTCTCAGAACTGCGGGAAAACTTGTATTCCAGCCCAATACAACGGGATACATCGTTTTAGATCGAAACTACCGAGATTTACGAACTTCGATTTTAAGTCGTCGAAGAGCAGACGAGAGAAAGGTGTAAACTTTTTCTCCCAGAACTGCGCGAAAACTTGTATTCCGGCTCAAAACAACGAGATAAATCGTTTTAGATAGAAGCTAGCAAAATTCACGAGCATCGATTTTGCAAGTCGTTGAAGAGTAGACGAGAGAAAGGTGTAAACGTTTTCTCTCAGAACAGTGCGAAAACTTGAATTCCGGCTCAAAACAACGAGATACATCGTTTTAGATTGAAACTAGCGAGATTCACGAACATCGATTTTACAAGTCGTCGAAGTGTAGACGAGAGAGAGCTCTAAACGTTTTCTCTCAGAACTGCGGGAAAACTTGTATTCCAGCCCAATACAACGGGATGCATCGTTTTAGATCGAAACTAGCGAGATTCACGAACATTGATTTTACTAGTCGTCGAAGAGTAGACGAGAGAAGGTGTAAACTTTTTCTCTCAAAACTGCGCGAAAACTTGTATTCCGGCTCGAAACAACGAGATACATTGTTTTAGATCAAAACTAGGAAATATCACGAGCATCGAGTTTACAAGTCGTCGAAGAGCCGACAAGAGAAAGGTGTAAACTTTTTATCTCAGAACTGCGCGAAAACTTGTATTCCGGCTCAAAACAACGAGATACATCGTTTTAGATTGAAACTACCGAGATTTACGAACTTCGATTTTACGAGACGTCGAAGAGCAGACGAGAGAAAGGTGTAAACTTTTTCTCTCAGAATTGCACGAAAACTTGTATTCCGGCTCAAAACAACGAGATAAATCGTTTTAGATAGAAGCTAGCAAAATTCACGAGCATCGATTTTACAAGTCGTCGAAGAGTAGACGAGAGAGAGCTGTAAACGTTTTCTCTCAGAACTGCGGGAAAGCTTGTATTCCAGCTCAAAACAACGGGATGCATCGTTTTACATCGAAACTAGCGAGATTCACGAACATCGATTTTACAAGTCTTCGAAGAGTAGACGAGACCTGTAAGCTTTTTCTCTCAGAACTGGAGGAGAACTTGTATTCCGGCTCAAAACAACGGGATACATCGTTTTAGATCGAAACTAGCGTGATTTACGCACTTCGATTTTACAACTCGTCGAAGAGTAGACGAGAGAGAGCTGTAAGCTTTTTCTCCCAGAATTGCGCGAAAACTTGTATTCCGGCTCAAAACAACGAGATACATCGTTTTAGATTGAAACTAGCGAGATTCACGAACATCGATTTTACAAGTCGTCGAAGTGTAGACGAGAGAGAGCTCTAAACGTTTTCTCTCAGAACTGCGGGAAAACTTGTATTCCAGCCCAATACAACGGGATACATCGTTTTAGATCGAAACTACCGAGATTCACGAGCATCGATTTTACAAGTCGTCGAAGAGTAGACGAGAGAAAGGTGTAAACTTTTTCTCTCAGAATTGCGCGAAAACTTGTATTCCGGCTCAAAATAACGGGATACATCGTTTTAGATCGAAACTAGCAAAATTCACGAGCATCGATTTTACTAGTCGTCGAAGTGTAGACGAGAGAGAGCTGTAAACGTTTTCTCTCAGAACTGCGGGAAAACTTGTATTCCAGCCCAATACAACGGGATACATCGTTTTAGATCGAAACTACCGAGATTTACGAACTTCGATTTTAAGTCGTCGAAGAGCAGACGAGAGAAAGGTGTAAACTTTTTCTCTCAGAACTGCGCGAAAACTTGTATTCCGGCTCAAAACAACGAGATAAATCGTTTTAGATAGAAGCTAGCAAAATTCACGAGCATCGATTTTGCAAGTCGTTGAAGAGTAGACGAGAGAAAGGTGTAAACGTTTTCTCTCAGAACAGTGCGAAAACTTGAATTCCGGCTGAAAACAACGGGATACATCGTTGTAGATCGAAACTAGCGAGATTCACGAACATCGATTTTACAAGTCGTCGAAGAGTAGACGAGAGAAAGCTCTAAACTTTTTCTCTCAGAACTGCGCGAAAACTTGTATTCCGGCTCAAAACACCGGGATACATCGTTTTAGACTGAAACTAGCGAGATTCACGAACATCGATTTTACAAGTCGTCGAAGTGTAGACGAGAGAGAGCTGTAAACTTTTTCTCTCAGAACTGCGGGAAAACTTGTATTCCAGCCCAATACAAAGGGATACATCGTTTTAGATCGAAACTACCGAGATTTACGAACTTCGATTTTAAGTCGTCGAAGAGCAGACGAGAGAAAGGTGTAAACTTTTTCTCCCAGAACTGCGCGAAAACTTGTATTCCGGCTCAAAACAACGAGATAAATCGTTTTAGATAGAAGCTAGCAAAATTCACGAGCATCGATTTTGCAAGTCGTTGAAGAGTAGACGAGAGAAAGGTGTAAACGTTTTCTCTCAGAACAGTGCGAAAACTTGAATTCCGGCTCAAAACAACGAGATACATCGTTTTAGATTGAAACTAGCGAGATTCACGAACATCGATTTTACAAGTCGTCGAAGTGTAGACGAGAGAGAGCTCTAAACGTTTTCTCTCAGAACTGCGGGAAAACTTGTATTCCAGCCCAATACAACGGGATGCATCGTTTTAGATCGAAACTAGCGAGATTCACGAACATCGATTTTACTAGTCGTCGAAGAGTAGACGAGAGAAGGTGTAAACTTTTTCTCTCAAAACTGCGCGAAAACTTGTATTCCGGCTCGAAACAACGAGATACATTGTTTTAGATCAAAACTAGGAAATATCACGAGCATCGAGTTTACAAGTCGTCGAAGAGCCGACAAGAGAAAGGTGTAAACTTTTTATCTCAGAACTGCGCGAAAACTTGTATTCCGGCTCAAAACAACGAGATACATCGTTTTAGATTGAAACTACCGAGATTTACGAACTTCGATTTTACGAGACGTCGAAGAGCAGACGAGAGAAAGGTGTAAACTTTTTCTCTCAGAATTGCACGAAAACTTGTATTCCGGCTCAAAACAACGAGATAAATCGTTTTAGATAGAAGCTAGCAAAATTCACGAGCATCGATTTTACAAGTCGTCGAAGAGTAGACGAGAGAGAGCTGTAAACGTTTTCTCTCAGAACTGCGGGAAAGCTTGTATTCCAGCTCAAAACAACGGGATACATCGTTTTAGATCGAAACTAGCGAGATTCACGAACATCGATTTTACAAGTCTTCGAAGAGTAGACGAGAGAAGGTGTAAACTTTTTCTCTCAGAACTGGAGCGAAAACTTGTATTCCGGCTGAAAACAACGGGATACATCGTTGTAGATCGAAACTAGCGAGATTCACGAACATCGATTTTACAAGTCGTCGAAGAGTAGACGAGAGAAAGCTCTAAACTTTTTCTCTCAGAACTGCGCGAAAACTTGTATTCCGGCTCAAAACACCGGGATACATCGTTTTAGATTGAAACTAGCGAGATTCACGAACATCGATTTTACAAGTCGTCGAAGAGTAGACGAGAGAGAGCTGTAAACTTTTTCTCTCAGAACTGCGGGAAAACTTGTATTCCAGCTCAAAACAACGGGATACATCGTTTTAGATCGAAACTACCGAGATTCACGAACATCGATTTTACAAGTCGTCGAAGAGTAGACGAGAGAAAGGTGTAAACTTTTTCTCTCAGAACTGCGCGAAAACTTGTATTCCGGCTCAAAACAACGGATACATCGTTTTAGATCGAAACTAGCGAAATTCACGAGCATCGATTTTACAAGTCGTCGAAGAGTAGACGAGAGAAAGCTGTAAACGTTTTCTCTCAGAACTGCGCGAAAACTTGTATTCCGGCTCAAAACAACGAGATACATCGTTTTAGATCGAAACTACCGAGATTCACGAACTTCGATTTTACAAGTCGTCGAAGAGCAGACGAGAGAGAGCTGTAAACTTTTTCTCTCAGAACTGCGGGAAAACTTGTATTCCAGCCCAATACAACGGGATACATCGTTTTAGATCGAAACTACCGAGATTCACGAACTTCGATTTTACGAGTCGTCGAAGAGCAGACGAGAGAAGGTGTAAACTTTTTCTCTCAAAACTGCGCGAAAACTTGTATTCCGGCTCGAAACAACGAGATACATTGTTTTAGATCAAAACTAGGAAATATCACGAGCATCGAGTTTACAAGTCGTCGAAGAGCCGACGAGAGAAAGGTGTAAACTTTTTATCTCAGAACTGCGCGAAAACTTGTATTCCTGCTCAAAACAACGAGATACATCGTTTTAGATTGAAACTAGCGAGATTCACGAACATCGATTTTACAAGTCGTCGAAGTGTAGACGAGAGAGAGCTGTAAACGTTTTCTCTCAGAACTGCGGGAAAACTTGTATTCCAGCCCAATACAACGGGATACATCGTTTTAGATCGAAACTACCGAGATTTACGAACTTCGATTTTACGAGACGTCGAAGAGCAGACGAGAGAAAGGTGTAAACTTTTTCTCTCAGAATTGCACGAAAACTTGTATTCCGGCTCAAAACAACGAGATAAATCGTTTTAGATAGAAGCTAGCAAAATTCACGAGCATCGATTTTACAAGTCGTCGAAGAGTAGACGAGAGAGAGCTGTAAACGTTTTCTCTCAGAACTGCGGGAAAGCTTGTATTCCAGCTCATAACAACGGGATGCATCGTTTTAAATCGAAACTAGCGAGATTCACGAACATCGATTTTACTAGTCGTCGAAGAGTAGACGAGAGAAGGTGTAAACTTTTTCTCTCAAAACTGCGCGAAAACTTGTATTCCGGCTCGAAACAACGAGATACATTGTTTTAGATCAAAACTAGGAAATATCACGAGCATCGAGTTTACAAGTCGTCGTAGAGCCGACGAGAGAAAGGTGTAAACTTTTTATCTCAGAACTGCGCGAAAACTTGTATTCCGGCTCAAAACAACGAGATACATCGTTTTAGATTGAAACTAGCGAGATTCACGAACATCGATTTTACAAGTCGTCGAAGTGTAGACGAGAGAGAGCTGTAAACTTTTTCTCTCAGAACTGCGGGAAAACTTGTATTCCAGCCCAATACAACGGGATACATCGTTTTAGATCGAAACTACCGAGATTTACGAACTTCGATTTTACGAGACGTCGAAGAGCAGACGAGAGAAAGGTGTAAACTTTTTCTCTCAGAATTGCACGAAAACTTGTATTCCGGCTCAAAACAACGAGATAAATCGTTTTAGATAGAAGCTAGCAAAATTCACGAGCATCGATTTTACAAGTCGTCGAAGAGTAGACGAGAGAGAGCTGTAAACGTTTTCTCTCAGAACTGCGGGAAAGCTTGTATTCCAGCTCAAAACAACAGGATGCATCGTTTTAGATCGAAACTAGCGAGATTCACGAACATCGATTTTACAAGTCTTCGAAGAGTAGACGAGACCTGTAAGCTTTTTCTCTCAGAACTGGAGGAAAACTTGTATTCCGGCTCAAAACAACGGGATACATCGTTTTAAATCGAAACTAGCGTGATTTACGCACTTCGATTTTACAACTCGTCGAAGAGTAGACGAGAGAGAGCTGTAAGCTTTTTCTCCCAGAACTTCGCGAAATTTGTATTCCGGCTCAAAACAACGAGATACATCGTTTTAGATCGAAACTAGCAAAATTCACGAGCATCGATTTTACAAGTCGTCGAAGAGTAGACGAGAGAAAGATGTAAACTTTTTCTCTCAGAATTGCGCGAAAACTTGTATTCCGGCTCAAAATAACGGGATACATCGTTTTAGATCGAAACTAGCAAAATTCACGAGCATCGATTTTACTAGTCGTCGAAGTGTAGACGAGAGAGAGCTGTAAACGTTTTCTCTCAGAACTGCGGGAAAACTTGTATTCCAGCCCAATACAACGGGATACATCGTTTTAGATCGAAACTACCGAGATTTACGAACTTCGATTTTAAGTCGTCGAAGAGCAGACGAGAGAAAGGTGTAAACGTTTTCTCTCAGAACTGCGCGAAAACTTGTATTCCGGCTCAAAACAACGAGATAAATCGTTTTAGATAGAAGCTAGCAAAATTCACGAGCATCGATTTTGCAAGTCGTTGAAGAGTAGACGAGAGAAAGGTGTACACGTTTTCTCTCAGAACAGTGCGAAAACTTGAATTCCGGCTGAAAACAACGGGATACATCGTTGTAGATCGAAACTAGCGAGATTCACGAACATCGATTTTACAAGTCGTCGAAGAGTAGACGAGAGAAAGCTCTAAACTTTTTCTCTCAGAACTGCGCGAAAACTTGTATTCCGGCTCAAAACACCGGGATACATCGTTTTAGATTGAAACTAGCGAGATTCACGAACATCGATTTTACAAGTCGTCAAAGAGTAGACGAGAGCTGTAAACTTTTTCTCTCAGAACTGCGGGAAAACTTGTATTCCAGCTCAAAACAACGGGATACATCGTTTTAGATCGAAACTAGCGAGATTCACGAACATCGATTTTACAAGTCGTCGAAGAGTAGACGAGACCTGTAAACTTTTTCTCTCAGAACTGGAGGAAAACTTGTATTCCGGCTCAAAACAACGGAATACATCGTTTTAGATCGAAACTAGCGAGATTTACGCAATTAGATTTTACAAGTCGTCGAAGAGTAGACGAGAGAAAGCTGTAAACTTTTTCTCTCAGAACTGCGCGAAAACTTGTATTCCGGCTCAAAATAACGAGATACATTGTTTTAGATTGAAACTAGCGAGATTCACGAACATCGATTTTACAAGTCGTCGAAGTGTAGACGAGAGAGAGCTGTAAACTTTTTCTCTCAGAACTGCGGGAAAACTTGTATTCCAGCCCAATACAACGGGATACATCGTTTTAGATCGAAACTACCGAGATTTACGAACTTCGATTTTACGAGACGTCGAAGAGCAGACGAGAGAAAGGTGTAAACTTTTTCTCTCAGAATTGCACGAAAACTTGTATTCCGGCTCAAAACAACGAGATAAACCGTTTTAGATAGAAGCTAGCAAAATTCACGAGCATCAATTTTACAAGTCGTCGAAGAGTAGACGAGAGAGAGCTGTAAACGTTTTCTCTCAGAACTGCGGGAAAGCTTGTATTCCAGCTCAAAACAACGGGATGCATCGTTTTAGATCGAAACTAGCGAGATTCACGAACATCGATTTTACTAGTCGTCGAAGAGTAGACGAGAGAAGGTGTAAACTTTTTCTCTCAAAACGGCGCGAAAACTTGTATTCCGGCTCGAAACAACGAGATACATTGTTTTAGATCAAAACTAGGAAATATCACGAGCATCGAGTTTACAAGTCGTCGAAGAGCCGACGAGAGAAAGGTGTAAACTTTTTATCTCAGAACTGCGCGAAGACTTGTATTCCGGCTCAAAACAACGAGATACATCGTTTTAGATTGAAACTAGCGTGATTTACGCACTACGATTTTACAACTCGTCGAAGAGTAGACGAGAGAGAGCTGTAAGCTTTTTCTCCCAGAACTTCGCGAAAACTTGTATTCCGGCTCAAAACAACGAGATACATCGTTTTAGATCGAAACTAGCAAAATTCACGAGCATCGATTTTACAAGTCGTCGAAGAGTAGACGAGAGAGAGCTGTAAACTTTTTCTCTCAGAACTGCGGGAAAACTTGTATTCCAGCCCAATACAAAGGGATACATCGTTTTAGATCGAAACTACCGAGATTTACGAACTTCGATTTTAAGTCGTCGAAGAGCAGACGAGAGAAAGGTGTAAACTTTTTCTCTCAGAACTGCGCGAAAACTTGTATTCCGGCTCAAAACAACGAGATAAATCGTTTTAGATAGAAGCTAGCAAAATTCACGAGCATCAATTTTGCAAGTCGTTGAAGAGTAGACGAGAGAAAGGTGTAAACGTTTTCTCTCAGAACAGTGCGAAAACTTGAATTCCGGCTCAAAACAACGAGATACATCGTTTTAGATTGAAACTAGCGAGATTCACGAACATCGATTTTACAAGTCGTCGAAGTGTAGACGAGAGAGAGCTCTAAACGTTTTCTCTCAGAACTGCGGGAAAACTTGTATTCCAGCCCAATACAACGGGATGCATCGTTTTAGATCGAAACTAGCGAGATTCACGAACATCGATTTTACTAGTCGTCGAAGAGTAGACGAGAGAAGGTGTAAACTTTTTCTCTCAAAACTGCGCGAAAACTTGTATTCCGGCTCGAAACAACGAGATACATTGTTTTAGATCAAAACTAGGAAATATCACGAGCATCGATTTTACAAGTCGTCGAAGAGTAGACGAGAGAAAGGTGTAAACTTTTTCTCTCAGAATTGCGCGAAAACTTGTATTCCGGCTCAAAATAACGGGATACATCGTTTTAGATCGAAACTAGCAAAATTCACGAGCATCGATTTTACTAGTCGTCGAAGTGTAGACGAGAGAGAGCTGTAAACGTTTTCTCTCAGAACTGCGGGAAAACTTGTATTCCAGCCCAATACAACGGGATACATCGTTTTAGATCGAAACTACCGAGATTTACGAACTTCGATTTTAAGTCGTCGAAGAGCAGACGAGAGAAAGGTGTAAACTTTTTCTCTCAGAACTGCGCGAAAACTTGTATTCCGGCTCAAAACAACGAGATAAATCGTTTTAGATAGAAGCTAGCAAAATTCACGAGCATCGATTTTGCAAGTCGTTGAAGAGTAGACGAGAGAAAGGTGTAAACGTTTTCTCTCAGAACAGTGCGAAAACTTGAATTCCGGCTGAAAACAACGGGATACATCGTTGTAGATCGAAACTAGCGAGATTCACGAACATCGATTTTACAAGTCGTCGAAGAGTAGACGAGAGAAAGCTCTAAACTTTTTCTCTCAGAACTGCGCGAAAATTTGTATTCCGGCTCAAAACACCGGGATACATCGTTTTAGACTGAAACTAGCGAGATTCACGAACATCGATTTTACAAGTCGTCGAAGTGTAGACGAGAGAGAGCTGTAAACTTTTTCTCTCAGAACTGCGGGAAAACTTGTATTCCAGCCCAATACAAAGGGATACATCGTTTTAGATCGAAACTACCGAGATTTACGAACTTCGATTTTAAGTCGTCGAAGAGCAGACGAGAGAAAGGTGTAAACTTTTTCTCCCAGAACTGCGCGAAAACTTGTATTCCGGCTCAAAACAACGAGATAAATCGTTTTAGATAGAAGCTAGCAAAATTCACGAGCATCGATTTTGCAAGTCGTTGAAGAGTAGACGAGAGAAAGGTGTAAACGTTTTCTCTCAGAACAGTGCGAAAACTTGAATTCCGGCTCAAAACAACGAGATACATCGTTTTAGATTGAAACTAGCGAGATTCACGAACATCGATTTTACAAGTCGTCGAAGTGTAGACGAGAGAGAGCTCTAAACGTTTTCTCTCAGAACTGCGGGAAAACTTGTATTCCAGCCCAATACAACGGGATGCATCGTTTTAGATCGAAACTAGCGAGATTCACGAACATTGATTTTACTAGTCGTCGAAGAGTAGACGAGAGAAGGTGTAAACTTTTTCTCTCAAAACTGCGCGAAAACTTGTATTCCGGCTCGAAACAACGAGATACATTGTTTTAGATCAAAACTAGGAAATATCACGAGCATCGAGTTTACAAGTCGTCGAAGAGCCGACAAGAGAAAGGTGTAAACTTTTTATCTCAGAACTGCGCGAAAACTTGTATTCCGGCTCAAAACAACGAGATACATCGTTTTAGATTGAAACTACCGAGATTTACGAACTTCGATTTTACGAGACGTCGAAGAGCAGACGAGAGAAAGGTGTAAACTTTTTCTCTCAGAATTGCACGAAAACTTGTATTCCGGCTCAAAACAACGAGATAAATCGTTTTAGATAGAAGCTAGCAAAATTCACGAGCATCGATTTTACAAGTCGTCGAAGAGTAGACGAGAGAGAGCTGTAAACGTTTTCTCTCAGAACTGCGGGAAAGCTTGTATTCCAGCTCAAAACAACGGGATGCATCGTTTTACATCGAAACTAGCGAGATTCACGAACATCGATTTTACAAGTCTTCGAAGAGTAGACGAGACCTGTAAGCTTTTTCTCTCAGAACTGGAGGAGAACTTGTATTCCGGCTCAAAACAACGGGATACATCGTTTTAGATCGAAACTAGCGTGATTTACGCACTTCGATTTTACAACTCGTCGAAGAGTAGACGAGAGAGAGCTGTAAGCTTTTTCTCCCAGAATTGCGCGAAAACTTGTATTCCGGCTCAAAACAACGAGATACATCGTTTTAGATTGAAACTAGCGAGATTCACGAACATCGATTTTACAAGTCGTCGAAGTGTAGACGAGAGAGAGCTCTAAACGTTTTCTCTCAGAACTGCGGGAAAACTTGTATTCCAGCCCAATACAACGGGATACATCGTTTTAGATCGAAACTACCGAGATTCACGAGCATCGATTTTACAAGTCGTCGAAGAGTAGACGAGAGAAAGGTGTAAACTTTTTCTCTCAGAATTGCGCGAAAACTTGTATTCCGGCTCAAAATAACGGGATACATCGTTTTAGATCGAAACTAGCAAAATTCACGAGCATCAATTTTACTAGTCGTCGAAGTGTAGACGAGAGAGAGCTGTAAACGTTTTCTCTCAGAACTGCGGGAAAACTTGTATTCCAGCCCAATACAACGGGATACATCGTTTTAGATCGAAACTACCGAGATTTACGAACTTCGATTTTAAGTCGTCGAAGAGCAGACGAGAGAAAGGTGTAAACTTTTTCTCTCAGAACTGCGCGAAAACTTGTATTCCGGCTCAAAACAACGAGATAAATCGTTTTAGATAGAAGCTAGCAAAATTCACGAGCATCGATTTTGCAAGTCGTTGAAGAGTAGACGAGAGAAAGGTGTAAACGTTTTCTCTCAGAACAGTGCGAAAACTTGAATTCCGGCTGAAAACAACGGGATACATCGTTGTAGATCGAAACTAGCGAGATTCACGAACATCGATTTTACAAGTCGTCGAAGAGTAGACGAGAGAAAGCTCTAAACTTTTTCTCTCAGAACTGCGCGAAAATTTGTATTCCGGCTCAAAACACCGGGATACATCGTTTTAGACTGAAACTAGCGAGATTCACGAACATCGATTTTACAAGTCGTCGAAGTGTAGACGAGAGAGAGCTGTAAACTTTTTCTCTCAGAACTGCGGGAAAACTTGTATTCCAGCCCAATACAAAGGGATACATCGTTTTAGATCGAAACTACCGAGATTTACGAACTTCGATTTTAAGTCGTCGAAGAGCAGACGAGAGAAAGGTGTAAACTTTTTCTCCCAGAACTGCGCGAAAACTTGTATTCCGGCTCAAAACAACGAGATAAATCGTTTTAGATAGAAGCTAGCAAAATTCACGAGCATCGATTTTGCAAGTCGTTGAAGAGTAGACGAGAGAAAGGTGTAAACGTTTTCTCTCAGAACAGTGCGAAAACTTGAATTCCGGCTCAAAACAACGAGATACATCGTTTTAGATTGAAACTAGCGAGATTCACGAACATCGATTTTACAAGTCGTCGAAGTGTAGACGAGAGAGAGCTCTAAACATTTTCTCTCAGAACTGCGGGAAAACTTGTATTCCAGCCCAATACAACGGGATGCATCGTTTTAGATCGAAACTAGCGAGATTCACGAACATTGATTTTACTAGTCGTCGAAGAGTAGACGAGAGAAGGTGTAAACTTTTTCTCTCAAAACTGCGCGAAAACTTGTATTCCGGCTCGAAACAACGAGATACATTGTTTTAGATCAAAACTAGGAAATATCACGAGCATCGAGTTTACAAGTCGTCGAAGAGCCGACAAGAGAAAGGTGTAAACTTTTTATCTCAGAACTGCGCGAAAACTTGTATTCCGGCTCAAAACAACGAGATACATCGTTTTAGATTGAAACTACCGAGATTTACGAACTTCGATTTTACGAGACGTCGAAGAGCAGACGAGAGAAAGGTGTAAACTTTTTCTCTCAGAATTGCACGAAAACTTGTATTCCGGCTCAAAACAACGAGATAAATCGTTTTAGATAGAAGCTAGCAAAATTCACGAGCATCGATTTTACAAGTCGTCGAAGAGTAGACGAGAGAGAGCTGTAAACGTTTTCTCTCAGAACTGCGGGAAAGCTTGTATTCCAGCTCAAAACAACGGGATGCATCGTTTTACATCGAAACTAGCGAGATTCACGAACATCGATTTTACAAGTCTTCGAAGAGTAGACGAGACCTGTAAGCTTTTTCTCTCAGAACTGGAGGAGAACTTGTATTCCGGCTCAAAACAACGGGATACATCGTTTTAGATCGAAACTAGCGTGATTTACGCACTTCGATTTTACAACTCGTCGAAGAGTAGACGAGAGAGAGCTGTAAGCTTTTTCTCCCAGAATTGCGCGAAAACTTGTATTCCGGCTCAAAACAACGAGATACATCGTTTTAGATTGAAACTAGCGAGATTCACGAACATCGATTTTACAAGTCGTCGAAGTGTAGACGAGAGAGAGCTCTAAACGTTTTCTCTCAGAACTGCGGGAAAACTTGTATTCCAGCCCAATACAACGGGATACATCGTTTTAGATCGAAACTACCGAGATTCACGAGCATCGATTTTACAAGTCGTCGAAGAGTAGACGAGAGAAAGGTGTAAACTTTTTCTCTCAGAATTGCGCGAAAACTTGTATTCCGGCTCAAAATAACGGGATACATCGTTTTAGATCGAAACTAGCAAAATTCACGAGCATCAATTTTACTAGTCGTCGAAGTGTAGACGAGAGAGAGCTGTAAACGTTTTCTCTCAGAACTGCGGGAAAACTTGTATTTCAGCCCAATACAACGGGATACATCGTTTTAAATCGAAACTACCGAGATTTACGAACTTCGATTTTAAGTCGTCGAAGAGCAGACGAGAGAAAGGTGTAAAGTTTTTCTCTCAGAACTGCGCGAAAACTTGTATTCCGGCTCAAAACAACGAGATAAATCGTTTTAGATAGAAGCTAGCAAAATTCACGAGCATCGATTTTGCAAGTCGTTGATGAGTAGACGAGAGAAAGGTGTAAACGTTTTCTCTCAGAACAGTGCGAAAACTTGAATTCCGGCTGAAAACAACGGGATACATCGTTGTAGATCGAAACTAGCGAGATTCACGAACATCGATTTTACAAGTCATCGAAGAGTAGACGAGAGAAAGCTCTAAACTTTTTCTCTCAGAACTGCGCGAAAACTTGTATTCCGGCTCAAAACACGGGATACATCGTTTTAGATTGAAACTAGCGAGATTCACGAACTTCGATTTTACAAGTCGTCAAAGAGTAGACGAGAGCTGTAAAATTTTCTCTCAGAACTGCGCGAAAACTTGTATTCCGGCTCAAAACAACGGGATACATCGTTTTAGATCGAAACTAGCGAGATTCACGAACATCGATTTTACAAGTCGTCGAAGAGTAGACGAGAACCTGTAAACTTTTTCTCTCAGAACTGCAGGAAAACTTGTATTCCGGCTCAAAACAACGGAATACATCGTTTTAGATCGAAACTAGCGAGATTTACGCAATTAGATTTTACAAGTCGTCGAAGAGTAGACGAGAGAAAGCTGTAAACGTTTTCTCTCAGAACTGCGCGAAAACTTGTATTCCGGCTCAAAACAACGAGATACATCGTTTTAGATCGAAACTACCGAGATTTACGAACTTCGATTTTACAAGTCGTCGAAGAGCAGACGAGAGAGAGCTGTAAACTTTTTCTCTCAGAACTGCGGGAAAACTTGTATTCCAGCCCAATACAACGGGATACATCGTTTTAGATCGAAACTACCGAGATTTACGAACTTCGATTTTACGAGACGTCGAAGAGCAGACGAGAGAAGGTGTAAACTTTTTCTCTCAAAACTGCGCGAAAACTTGTATTCCGGCTCGAAACAACGAGATACATTGTTTTAGATCAAAACTAGGAAATATCACGAGCATCGAGTTTACAAGTCGTCGAAGAGCCGACGAGAGAAAGGTGTAAACTTTTTATCTCAGAACTGCGCGAAAACTTGTATTCCAGCCCAATACAACGGGATACATCGTTTTAGATCGAAACTACCGAGATTTACGAACTTCGATTTTACGAGACGTCGAAGAGCAGACGAGAGAAAGGTGTAAACTTTTTCTCTCAGAATTGCACGAAAACTTGTATTCCGGCTCAAAACAACGAGATAAATCGTTTTAGATAGAAGCTAGCAAAATTCACGAGCATCGATTTTACAAGTCGTCGAAGAGTAGACGAGAGAGAGCTGTAAACGTTTTCTCTCAGAACTGCGGGAAAGCTTGTATTCCAGCTCATAACAACGGGATGCATCGTTTTAAATCGAAACTAGCGAGATTCACGAACATCGATTTTACTAGTCGTCGAAGAGTAGACGAGAGAAGGTGTAAACTTTTTCTCTCAAAACTGCGCGAAAACTTGTATTCCGGCTCGAAACAACGAGATACATTGTTTTAGATCAAAACTAGGAAATATCACGAGCATCGAGTTTACAAGTCGTCGTAGAGCCGACGAGAGAAAGGTGTAAACTTTTTATCTCAGAACTGCGCGAAAACTTGTATTCCGGCTCAAAACAACGAGATACATCGTTTTAGATTGAAACTAGCGAGATTCACGAACATCGATTTTACAAGTCGTCGAAGTGTAGACGAGAGAGAGCTGTAAACTTTTTCTCTCAGAACTGCGGGAAAACTTGTATTCCAGCCCAATACAACGGGATACATCGTTTTAGATCGAAACTACCGAGATTTACGAACTTCGATTTTACGAGACGTCGAAGAGCAGACGAGAGAAAGGTGTAAACTTTTTCTCTCAGAATTGCACGAAAACTTGTATTCCGGCTCAAAACAACGAGATAAATCGTTTTAGATAGAAGCTAGCAAAATTCACGAGCATCGATTTTACAAGTCGTCGAAGAGTAGACGAGAGAGAGCTGTAAACGTTTTCTCTCAGAACTGCGGGAAAGCTTGTATTCCAGCTCAAAACAACAGGATGCATCGTTTTAGATCGAAACTAGCGAGATTCACGAACATCGATTTTACAAGTCTTCGAAGAGTAGACGAGACCTGTAAGCTTTTTCTCTCAGAACTGGAGGAAAACTTGTATTCCGGCTCAAAACAACGGGATACATCGTTTTAAATCGAAACTAGCGTGATTTACGCACTTCGATTTTACAACTCGTCGAAGAGTAGACGAGAGAGAGCTGTAAGCTTTTTCTCCCAGAACTTCGCGAAATTTGTATTCCGGCTCAAAACAACGAGATACATCGTTTTAGATCGAAACTAGCAAAATTCACGAGCATCGATTTTACAAGTCGTCGAAGAGTAGACGAGAGAAAGATGTAAACTTTTTCTCTCAGAATTGCGCGAAAACTTGTATTCCGGCTCAAAATAACGGGATACATCGTTTTAGATCGAAACTAGCAAAATTCACGAGCATCGATTTTACTAGTCGTCGAAGTGTAGACGAGAGAGAGCTGTAAACGTTTTCTCTCAGAACTGCGGGAAAACTTGTATTCCAGCCCAATACAACGGGATACATCGTTTTAGATCGAAACTACCGAGATTTACGAACTTCGATTTTAAGTCGTCGAAGAGCAGACGAGAGAAAGGTGTAAACGTTTTCTCTCAGAACTGCGCGAAAACTTGTATTCCGGCTCAAAACAACGAGATAAATCGTTTTAGATAGAAGCTAGCAAAATTCACGAGCATCGATTTTGCAAGTCGTTGAAGAGTAGACGAGAGAAAGGTGTACACGTTTTCTCTCAGAACAGTGCGAAAACTTGAATTCCGGCTGAAAACAACGGGATACATCGTTGTAGATCGAAACTAGCGAGATTCACGAACATCGATTTTACAAGTCGTCGAAGAGTAGACGAGAGAAAGCTCTAAACTTTTTCTCTCAGAACTGCGCGAAAACTTGTATTCCGGCTCAAAACACCGGGATACATCGTTTTAGATTGAAACTAGCGAGATTCACGAACATCGATTTTACAAGTCGTCAAAGAGTAGACGAGAGCTGTAAACTTTTTCTCTCAGAACTGCGGGAAAACTTGTATTCCAGCTCAAAACAACGGGATACATCGTTTTAGATCGAAACTAGCGAGATACACGAACATCGATTTTACAAGTCGTCGAAGAGTAGACGAGACCTGTAAACTTTTTCTCTCAGAACTGGAAGAAAACTTGTATTCCGGCTCAAAACAACGGAATGCATCGTTTTAGAACGAAACTAGCGAGATTTACGCAATTAGATTTTACAAGTCGTCGAAGAGTAGACGAGAGAAAGCTGTAAACTTTTTCTCTCAGAACTGCGCGAAAACTTGTATTCCGGCTCAAAATAACGAGATACATTGTTTTAGATTGAAACTAGCGAGATTCACGAACTTCGACGATTTTACGAGACGTCGAAGAGCAGACGAGAGAAAGGTGTAAACTTTTTCTCTCAGAATTGCACGAAAACTTGTATTCCGGCTCAAAACAACGAGATAAACCGTTTTAGATAGAAGCTAGCAAAATTCACGAGCATCAATTTTACAAGTCGTCGAAGAGTAGACGAGAGAGAGCTGTAAACGTTTTCTCTCAGAACTGCGGGAAAGCTTGTATTCCAGCTCAAAACAACGGGATGCATCGTTTTAGATCGAAACTAGCGAGATTCACGAACATCGATTTTACTAGTCGTCGAAGAGTAGACGAGAGAAGGTGTAAACTTTTTCTCTCAAAACGGCGCGAAAACTTGTATTCCGGCTCGAAACAACGAGATACATTGTTTTAGATCAAAACTAGGAAATATCACGAGCATCGAGTTTACAAGTCGTCGAAGAGCCGACGAGAGAAAGGTGTAAACTTTTTATCTCAGAACTGCGCGAAGACTTGTATTCCGGCTCAAAACAACGAGATACATCGTTTTAGATTGAAACTAGCGTGATTTACGCACTACGATTTTACAACTCGTCGAAGAGTAGACGAGAGAGAGCTGTAAGCTTTTTCTCCCAGAACTTCGCGAAAATTTGTATTCCGGCTCAAAACAACGAGATACATCGTTTTAGATCGAAACTAGCAAAACTCACGAGCATCGATTTTACAAGTCGTCGAAGAGTAGACGAGAGAAAGGTGTAAACTTTTTCTCTCAGAATTGCGCGAAAACTTGTATTCCGGCCCAATACAACGGGATACATCGTTTTAGATCGAAACTACCGAGATTTACGAACTTCGATTTTACGAGACGTCGAAGAGCAGACGAGAGAAGGTGTAAACTTTTTCTCTCAAAACTGCGCGAAAACTTGTATTCCGGCTCGAAACAACGAGATACATTGTTTTAGATCAAAACTAGGAAATATCACGAGCATCGAGTTTACAAGTCGTCGAAGAGCCGACGAGAGAAAGGTGTAAACTTTTTATCTCAGAACTGCGCGAAAACTTGTATTCCTGCTCAAAACAACGGGATACATCGTTTTAGATCGAAACTACCGAGATTTACGAACTTCGATTTTACGAGACGTCGAAGAGCAGACGAGAGAAAGGTGTAAACTTTTTCTCTCAGAATTGCACGAAAACTTGTATTCCGGCTCAAAACAACGAGATAAATCGTTTTAGATAGAAGCTAGCAAAATTCACGAGCATCGATTTTACAAGTCGTCGAAGAGTAGACGAGAGAGAGCTGTAAACGTTTTCTCTCAGAACTGCGGGAAAGCTTGTATTCCAGCTCATAACAACGGGATGCATCGTTTTAAATCGAAACTAGCGAGATTCACGAACATCGATTTTACTAGTCGTCGAAGAGTAGACGAGAGAAGGTGTAAACTTTTTCTCTCAAAACTGCGCGAAAACTTGTATTCCGGCTCGAAACAACGAGATACATTGTTTTAGATCAAAACTAGGAAATATCACGAGCATCGAGTTTACAAGTCGTCGTAGAGCCGACGAGAGAAAGGTGTAAACTTTTTATCTCAGAACTGCGCGAAAACTTGTATTCCGGCTCAAAACAACGAGATACATCGTTTTAGATTGAAACTAGCGAGATTCACGAACATCGATTTTACAAGTCGTCGAAGTGTAGACGAGAGAGAGCTGTAAACTTTTTCTCTCAGAACTGCGGGAAAACTTGTATTCCAGCCCAATACAACGGGATACATCGTTTTAGATCGAAACTACCGAGATTTACGAACTTCGATTTTACGAGACGTCGAAGAGCAGACGAGAGAAAGGTGTAAACTTTTTCTCTCAGAATTGCACGAAAACTTGTATTCCGGCTCAAAACAACGAGATAAATCGTTTTAGATAGAAGCTAGCAAAATTCACGAGCATCGATTTTACAAGTCGTCGAAGAGTAGACGAGAGAGAGCTGTAAACGTTTTCTCTCAGAACTGCGGGAAAGCTTGTATTCCAGCTCAAAACAACAGGATGCATCGTTTTAGATCGAAACTAGCGAGATTCACGAACATCGATTTTACAAGTCTTCGAAGAGTAGACGAGACCTGTAAGCTTTTTCTCTCAGAACTGGAGGAAAACTTGTATTCCGGCTCAAAACAACGGGATACATCGTTTTAGATCGAAACTAGCGTGATTTACGCACTTCGATTTTACAACTCGTCGAAGAGTAGACGAGAGAGAGCTGTAAGCTTTTTCTCCCAGAACTTCGCGAAATTTGTATTCCGGCTCAAAACAACGAGATACATCGTTTTAGATCGAAACTAGCAAAATTCACGAGCATCGATTTTACAAGTCGTCGAAGAGTAGACGAGAGAAAGATGTAAACTTTTTCTCTCAGAATTGCGCGAAAACTTGTATTCCGGCTCAAAATAACGGGATACATCGTTTTAGATCGAAACTAGCAAAATTCACGAGCATCGATTTTACTAGTCGTCGAAGTGTAGACGAGAGAGAGCTGTAAACGTTTTCTCTCAGAACTGCGGGAAAACTTGTATTCCAGCCCAATACAACGGGATACATCGTTTTAGATCGAAACTACCGAGATTTACGAACTTCGATTTTAAGTCGTCGAAGAGCAGACGAGAGAAAGGTGTAAACGTTTTCTCTCAGAACTGCGCGAAAACTTGTATTCCGGCTCAAAACAACGAGATAAATCGTTTTAGATAGAAGCTAGCAAAATTCACGAGCATCGATTTTGCAAGTCGTTGAAGAGTAGACGAGAGAAAGGTGTACACGTTTTCTCTCAGAACAGTGCGAAAACTTGAATTCCGGCTGAAAACAACGGGATACATCGTTGTAGATCGAAACTAGCGAGATTCACGAACATCGATTTTACAAGTCGTCGAAGAGTAGACGAGAGAAAGCTCTAAACTTTTTCTCTCAGAACTGCGCGAAAACTTGTATTCCGGCTCAAAACACCGGGATACATCGTTTTAGATTGAAACTAGCGAGATTCACGAACATCGATTTTACAAGTCGTCAAAGAGTAGACGAGAGCTGTAAACTTTTTCTCTCAGAACTGCGGGAAAACTTGTATTCCAGCTCAAAACAACGGGATACATCGTTTTAGATCGAAACTAGCGAGATTCACGAACATCGATTTTACAAGTCGTCGAAGAGTAGACGAGACCTGTAAACTTTTTCTCTCAGAACTGGAGGAAAACTTGTATTCCGGCTCAAAACAACGGAATACATCGTTTTAGATCGAAACTAGCGAGATTTACGCAATTAGATTTTACAAGTCGTCGAAGAGTAGACGAGAGAAAGCTGTAAACTTTTTCTCTCAGAACTGCGCGAAAACTTGTATTCCGGCTCAAAATAACGAGATACATTGTTTTAGATTGAAACTAGCGAGATTCACGAACATCGATTTTACAAGTCGTCGAAGTGTAGACGAGAGAGAGCTGTAAACTTTTTCTCTCAGAACTGCGGGAAAACTTGTATTCCAGCCCAATACAACGGGATACATCGTTTTAGATCGAAACTACCGAGATTTACGAACTTCGATTTTACGAGACGTCGAAGAGCAGACGAGAGAAAGGTGTAAACTTTTTCTCTCAGAATTGCACGAAAACTTGTATTCCGGCTCAAAACAACGAGATAAACCGTTTTAGATAGAAGCTAGCAAAATTCACGAGCATCGATTTTACAAGTCGTCGAAGAGTAGACGAGAGAGAGCTGTAAACGTTTTCTCTCAGAACTGCGGGAAAGCTTGTATTCCAGCTCAAAACAACAGGATGCATCGTTTTAGATCGAAACTAGCGAGATTCACGAACATCGATTTTACAAGTCTTCGAAGAGTAGACGAGACCTGTAAGCTTTTTCTCTCAGAACTGGAGGAAAACTTGTATTCCGGCTCAAAACAACGGGATACATCGTTTTAGATCGAAACTAGCGTGATTTACGCACTTCGATTTTACAACTCGTCGAAGAGTAGACGAGAGAGAGCTGTAAGCTTTTTCTCCCAGAACTTCGCGAAATTTGTATTCCGGCTCAAAACAACGAGATACATCGTTTTAGATCGAAACTAGCAAAATTCACGAGCATCGATTTTACAAGTCGTCGAAGAGTAGACGAGAGAAAGATGTAAACTTTTTCTCTCAGAATTGCGCGAAAACTTGTATTCCGGCTCAAAATAACGGGATACATCGTTTTAGATCGAAACTAGCAAAATTCACGAGCATCGATTTTACTAGTCGTCGAAGTGTAGACGAGAGAGAGCTGTAAACGTTTTCTCTCAGAACTGCGGGAAAACTTGTATTCCAGCCCAATACAACGGGATACATCGTTTTAGATCGAAACTACCGAGATTTACGAACTTCGATTTTAAGTCGTCGAAGAGCAGACGAGAGAAAGGTGTAAACGTTTTCTCTCAGAACTGCGCGAAAACTTGTATTCCGGCTCAAAACAACGAGATAAATCGTTTTAGATAGAAGCTAGCAAAATTCACGAGCATCGATTTTGCAAGTCGTTGAAGAGTAGACGAGAGAAAGGTGTACACGTTTTCTCTCAGAACAGTGCGAAAACTTGAATTCCGGCTGAAAACAACGGGATACATCGTTGTAGATCGAAACTAGCGAGATTCACGAACATCGATTTTACAAGTCGTCGAAGAGTAGACGAGAGAAAGCTCTAAACTTTTTCTCTCAGAACTGCGCGAAAACTTGTATTCCGGCTCAAAACACCGGGATACATCGTTTTAGATTGAAACTAGCGAGATTCACGAACATCGATTTTACAAGTCGTCAAAGAGTAGACGAGAGCTGTAAACTTTTTCTCTCAGAACTGCGGGAAAACTTGTATTCCAGCTCAAAACAACGGGATACATCGTTTTAGATCGAAACTAGCGAGATTCACGAACATCGATTTTACAAGTCGTCGAAGAGTAGACGAGACCTGTAAACTTTTTCTCTCAGAACTGGAGGAAAACTTGTATTCCGGCTCAAAACAACGGAATACATCGTTTTAGATCGAAACTAGCGAGATTTACGCAATTAGATTTTACAAGTCGTCGAAGAGTAGACGAGAGAAAGCTGTAAACTTTTTCTCTCAGAACTGCGCGAAAACTTGTATTCCGGCTCAAAATAACGAGATACATTGTTTTAGATTGAAACTAGCGAGATTCACGAACATCGATTTTACAAGTCGTCGAAGTGTAGACGAGAGAGAGCTGTAAACTTTTTCTCTCAGAACTGCGGGAAAACTTGTATTCCAGCCCAATACAACGGGATACATCGTTTTAGATCGAAACTACCGAGATTTACGAACTTCGATTTTACGAGACGTCGAAGAGCAGACGAGAGAAAGGTGTAAACTTTTTCTCTCAGAATTGCACGAAAACTTGTATTCCGGCTCAAAACAACGAGATAAACCGTTTTAGATAGAAGCTAGCAAAATTCACGAGCATCAATTTTACAAGTCGTCGAAGAGTAGACGAGAGAGAGCTGTAAACGTTTTCTCTCAGAACTGCGGGAAAGCTTGTATTCCAGCTCAAAACAACGGGATGCATCGTTTTAGATCGAAACTAGCGAGATTCACGAACATCGATTTTACTAGTCGTCGAAGAGTAGACGAGAGAAGGTGTAAACTTTTTCTCTCAAAACGGCGCGAAAACTTGTATTCCGGCTCGAAACAACGAGATACATTGTTTTAGATCAAAACTAGGAAATATCACGAGCATCGAGTTTACAAGTCGTCGAAGAGCCGACGAGAGAAAGGTGTAAACTTTTTATCTCAGAACTGCGCGAAGACTTGTATTCCGGCTCAAAACAACGAGATACATCGTTTTAGATTGAAACTAGCGTGATTTACGCACTACGATTTTACAACTCGTCGAAGAGTAGACGAGAGAGAGCTGTAAGCTTTTTCTCCCAGAACTTCGCGAAAACTTGTATTCCGGCTCAAAACAACGAGATACATCGTTTTAGATCGAAACTAGCAAAATTCACGAGCATCGATTTTACAAGTCGTCGAAGAGTAGACGAGAGAAAGGTGTAAACTTTTTCTCTCAGAACTGCGCGAAAACTTGTATTCCGGCTCAAAACAACGGGATACATCGTTTTAGATCGAAACTAGCAAAATTCACGAGCATCGATTTTACAAGTCGTCGAAGAGTAGACGAGAGAAAGCTGTAAACTTTTTCTCTCAGAACTGCGCGAAAACTTCTATTCCGGCTCAAAACAACGAGATACATCGTTTTAGATCGAAACTACCGAGATTTACGAACTTCGATTTTACAAGTCGTCGAAGAGCAGACGAGAGAACGGTGTAAACTTTTTCTCTTAGAACTGCGCGAAAACTTGTATTCCGGCTCAAAACAACGAGAAAAATCGTTTTAGATAGAAGCTAGCAAAATTCACGAGCATCGATTTTACAAGTCGTCGAAGAGTAGACGAGAGAAAGGTGTAAACTTTTTCTCTCAGAACAGTGCGAAAACTTGAATTCCGGCTGAAAACAACGGGATACATCGTTTTAGATCGAAACTAGCGAGATTCACGAACATCGATTTTACAAGTCGTCGAAGAGTAGACGAGAGAAAGCTCTAAACTTTTTCTCTCAGAACTGCGCGAGAACTTGTCTTCCGGCTCAAAACACCGGGATACATCGATTTAGATTGAAACTAGCGAGATTCACGAACATCGGTTTTACAAGTCGTCAAAGAGTAGACGAGAGCTGTAAACTTTTTCTCTCAGAACTGCGGGAAAACTTGTATTCCAGCTCAAAACAACGGGATACATCATTTTAGATCGAAACTAGCAAAATTCACGAGCATCGATTTTACAAGTCGTCGAAGAGTAGACGAGAGAAAGGTGTAAACTTTTTCTCTCAGAACTGCGCGAAAACTTGTATTCCGGCTCAAAATAACGGGATACATCGTTTTAAATCGAAACTAGCAAAATTCACGAGCATCGATTTTACTAGTCGTCGAAGTGTAGACGAGAGAGAGCTGTAAACGTTTTCTCTCAGAACTGCGGGAAAACTTGTATTCCAGCCCAATACAACGGGATACATCGTTTTAGATCGAAACTACCGAGATTTACGAACTTCGATTTTAAGTCGTCGAAGAGCAGACGAGAGAAAGGTGTAAACTTTTTCTCTCAGAACTGCGCGAAAACTTGTATTCCGGCTCAAAACAACGAGATAAATCGTTTTAGATAGAAGCTAGCAAAATTCACGAGCATCGATTTTGCAAGTCTTTGAAGAGTAGACGAGAGAAAGGTGTAAACGTTTTCTCTCAGAACAGTGCGAAAACTTGAATTCCGGCTGAAAACAACGGGATACATCGTTGTAGATCGAAACTAGCGAGATTCACGAACATCGATTTTACAAGTCGTCGAAGAGTAGACGAGAGAAAGCTCTAAACTTTTCCTCTCAGAACTGCGCGAAAACTTGTATTCCGGCTCAAAACACCGGGATACATCGTTTTAGATTGAAACTAGCGAGATTCACGAACATCGATTTTACAAGTCGTCAAAGAGTAGACGAGAGCTGTAAACTTTTTCTCTCAGAACTGCGGGAAAACTTGTATTCCAGCTCAAAACAACGAGATACATCGTTTTAGATCGAAACTACCGAGATTTACGAACTTCGATTTTACAAGTCGTCGAAGAGCAGACGAGAGAACGGTGTAAACTTTTTCTCTTAGAACTGCGCGAAAACTTGTATTCCGGCTCAAAACAACGAGAAAAATCGTTTTAGATAGAAGCTAGCAAAATTCACGAGCATCGATTTTACAAGTCGTCGAAGAGTAGACGAGAGAAAGGTGTAAACTTTTTCTCTCAGAACAGTGCGAAAACTTGAATTCCGGCTGAAAACAACGGGATACATCGTTTTAGATCGAAACTAGCGAGATTCACGAACATCGATTTTACAAGTCGTCGAAGAGTAGACGAGAGAAAGCTCTAAACTTTTTCTCTCAGAACTGCGCGAGAACTTGTCTTCCGGCTCAAAACACCGGGATACATCGATTTAGATTGAAACTAGCGAGATTCACGAACATCGGTTTTACAAGTCGTCAAAGAGTAGACGAGAGCTGTAAACTTTTTCTCTCAGAACTGCGGGAAAACTTGTATTCCAGCTCAAAACAACGGGATACATCATTTTAGATCGAAACTAGCAAAATTCACGAGCATCGATTTTACAAGTCGTCGAAGAGTAGACGAGAGAAAGGTGTAAACTTTTTCTCTCAGAACTGCGCGAAAACTTGTATTCCGGCTCAAAATAACGGGATACATCGTTTTAAATCGAAACTAGCAAAATTCACGAGCATCGATTTTACTAGTCGTCGAAGTGTAGACGAGAGAGAGCTGTAAACGTTTTCTCTCAGAACTGCGGGAAAACTTGTATTCCAGCCCAATACAACGGGATACATCGTTTTAGATCGAAACTACCGAGATTTACGAACTTCGATTTTAAGTCGTCGAAGAGCAGACGAGAGAAAGGTGTAAACTTTTTCTCTCAGAACTGCGCGAAAACTTGTATTCCGGCTCAAAACAACGAGATAAATCGTTTTAGATAGAAGCTAGCAAAATTCACGAGCATCGATTTTGCAAGTCTTTGAAGAGTAGACGAGAGAAAGGTGTAAACGTTTTCTCTCAGAACAGTGCGAAAACTTGAATTCCGGCTGAAAACAACGGGATACATCGTTGTAGATCGAAACTAGCGAGATTCACGAACATCGATTTTACAAGTCGTCGAAGAGTAGACGAGAGAAAGCTCTAAACTTTTCCTCTCAGAACTGCGCGAAAACTTGTATTCCGGCTCAAAACACCGGGATACATCGTTTTAGATTGAAACTAGCGAGATTCACGAACATCGATTTTACAAGTCGTCAAAGAGTAGACGAGAGCTGTAAACTTTTTCTCTCAGAACTGCGGGAAAACTTGTATTCCAGCTCAAAACAACGAGATACATCGTTTTAGATCGAAACTACCGAGATTTACGAACTTCGATTTTACAAGTCGTCGAAGAGCAGACGAGAGAACGGTGTAAACTTTTTCTCTTAGAACTGCGCGAAAACTTGTATTCCGGCTCAAAACAACGAGAAAAATCGTTTTAGATAGAAGCTAGCAAAATTCACGAGCATCGATTTTACAAGTCGTCGAAGAGTAGACGAGAGAAAGGTGTAAACTTTTTCTCTCAGAACAGTGCGAAAACTTGAATTCCGGCTGAAAACAACGGGATACATCGTTTTAGATCGAAACTAGCGAGATTCACGAACATCGATTTTACAAGTCGTCGAAGAGTAGACGACAGAAAGCTCTAAACTTTCTCTCTCAGAACTGCGCGAGAACTTGTCTTCCGGCTCAAAACACCGGGATACATCGATTTAGATTGAAACTAGCGAGATTCACGAACATCGGTTTTACAAGTCGTCAAAGAGTAGACGAGAGCTGTAAACTTTTTCTCTCAGAACTGCGGGAAAACTTGTATTCCAGCTCAAAACAACGGGATACATCGTTTTAGATCGAAACTAGCGAGATTCACGAACATCGATTTTACAAGTCGTCGAAGAGTAGACGAGACCTGTAAACTTTTTCTCTCAGAACTGGAGGAAAACTTGTATTTCGGCTCAAAACAACGGAATACATCGTTTTAGATCGAAACTGGCGAGATTTACGCAATTAGATTTTACAAGTCGTCGAAGAGTAGACGAGAGAAAGCTGTAAACTTTTTCTCTCAGAACTGCGTGAAAACTTGTATTCCGGCTCAAAACAACGAGATACATCGTTTTAGATCGAAACTAGCGAAATTCACGAGGATCGATTTTACAAGTCGTCGAAGAGTAGACGAGAGAAAGGTGTAAACTTTTTCTCTCAGAACTGCGCGAAAACTTGTATTCCGGCTCAAAATAACGGGATACATCGTTTTAGATCGGAACTAGCAAAATTCACGAGCATCGATTTTACTAGTCGTCGAAGAGTAGACGAGAGAAAGGTATAAACTTTTTCTCTTAGAACTGCACGAAAACTTGTATTCCGGCTCAAAACAACGGGATACATTGTTTTTGATCGAAACTAGCAAAATTCACGAGCATCGAGTTTACAAGTCGTCGAAGAGTAGACGAGACCTGTAAACTTTTTCGCTCAGAACTGGAGGAAAACTTGTATTTCGGCTCAAAACAACGGAATACATCGTTTTAGATCGAAACTGGCGAGATTTACGCAATTAGATTTTACAAGTCGTCGAAGAGTAGACGAGAGAAAGCTGTAAACTTTTTCTCTCAGAACTGCGCGAAAACTTGTATTCCGGCTCAAAACAACGAGATACATCGTTTTAGATCGAAACTAGCGAAATTCACGAGCATCGATTTTACAAGTCGTCGAAGAGTAGACGAGAGAAAGGTGTAAACTTTTTCTCTCAGAACTGCGCGAAAACTTGTATTCCGGCTCAAAATAACGGGATACATCGTTTTAGATCGGAACTAGCAAAATTCACGAGCATCGATTTTACTAGTCGTCGAAGAGTAGACGAGAGAAAGGTATAAACTTTTTCTCTTAGAACTGCACGAAAACTTGTATTCCGGCTCAAAACAACGGGATACATTGTTTTTGATCGAAACTAGCAAAATTCACGAGCATCGAGTTTACAAGTCGTCGAAGAGTAGACGAGAGAAAGGTGTAAACTTTTTCTCTCAGAACTGCGCGAAAACTTGTATTCCTGCTCAAAACAACGGGATACATCGTTTTAGATCGAAATAAGCGAGATTCACGAACTTCGATTTTACGAGACGTCGAAGAGCAGACGAGAGAAAGGTGTAAACTTTTTCTCTCAGAATTGCACGAAAACTTGTATTCCGGCTCAAAACAACGAGATAAATCGTTTTAGATAGAAGCTAGCAAAATTTACGAGCATCAATTTTACAAGTCGTCGAAGAGTAGACGAGAGAGAGCTGTAAACGTTTTCTCTCAGAACTGCGGGAAAGCTTGTATTCCAGCTCAAAACAACGGGATGCATCGTTTTAGATCGAAACTAGCGAGATTCACGAACATCGATTTTACAAGTCTTCGAAGAGTAGACGAGACCTGTAAGCTTTTTCTCTCAGAACTGGAGGAAAACTTGTATTCCGGCTCAAAACAACGGGATACATCGTTTTAGATCGAAACTAGCGTGATTTACGCACTTCGTTTTTACAACTCGTCGAAGAGTAGACGAGAGAGAGCTGTAAGCTTTTTCTCCCAGAACTTCGCGAAAACTTGTATTCCGGCTCAAAACAACGAGATACATCGTTTTAGATCGAAACTAGCAAAATTCACGAGCATCGATTTTACAAGTCGTCGAAGAGTAGACGAGAGAAAGGTGTAAACTTTTTCTCTCAGAATTGCGCGAAAACTTGTATTCCGGCTCAAAATAACGGGATACATCGTTTTAGATCGAAACTAGCAAAATTCACGAGCATCGATTTTACTAGTCGTCGAAGTGTAGACGAGAGAGAGCTGTAAACGTTTTCTCTCAGAACTGCGGGAAAACTTGTATTCCAGCCCAATACAACGGGATACATCGTTTTAGATCGAAACTACCGAGATTTACGAACTTCGATTTTAAGTCGTCGAAGAGCAGACGAGAGAAAGGTGTAAACTTTTTCTCTCAGAACTGCGCGAAAACTTGTATTCCGGCTCAAAACAACGAGATAAATCGTTTTAGATAGAAGCTAGCAAAATTCACGAGCATCGATTTTGCAAGTCGTTGAAGAGTAGACGAGAGAAAGGTGTAAACTTTTTCTCACAGAACTGCGCGAAAACTTGTATTCCGGCTCAAAATAACGGGATACATCGTTTTAGATCGGAACTAGCAAAATTCACGAGCATCGATTTTACTAGTCGTCGAAGAGTAGACGAGAGAAAGGTATAAACTTTTTCTCTTAGAACTGCACGAAAACTTGTATTCCGGCTCAAAACAACGGGATACATTGTTTTTGATCGAAACTAGCAAAATTCACGAGCATCGAGTTTACAAGTCGTCGAAGAGTAGACGAGACCTGTAAACTTTTTCGCTCAGAACTGGAGGAAAACTTGTATTTCGGCTCAAAACAACGGAATACATCGTTTTAGATCGAAACTGGCGAGATTTACGCAATTAGATTTTACAAGTCGTCGAAGAGTAGACGAGAGAAAGCTGTAAACTTTTTCTCTCAGAACTGCGCGAAAACTTGTATTCCGGCTCAAAACAACGAGATACATCGTTTTAGATCGAAACTAGCGAAATTCACGAGCATCGATTTTACAAGTCGTCGAAGAGTAGACGAGAGAAAGGTGTAAACTTTTTCTCTCAGAACTGCGCGAAAACTTGTATTCCGGCTCAAAATAACGGGATACATCGTTTTAGATCGGAACTAGCAAAATTCACGAGCATCGATTTTACTAGTCGTCGAAGAGTAGACGAGAGAAAGGTATAAACTTTTTCTCTTAGAACTGCACGAAAACTTGTATTCCGGCTCAAAACAACGGGATACATTGTTTTTGATCGAAACTAGCAAAATTCACGAGCATCGAGTTTACAAGTCGTCGAAGAGTAGACGAGAGAAAGGTGTAAACTTTTTCTCTCAGAACTGCGCGAAAACTTGTATTCCTGCTCAAAACAACGGGATACATCGTTTTAGATCGAAATAAGCGAGATTCACGAACTTCGATTTTACGAGACGTCGAAGAGCAGACGAGAGAAAGGTGTAAACTTTTTCTCTCAGAATTGCACGAAAACTTGTATTCCGGCTCAAAACAACGAGATAAATCGTTTTAGATAGAAGCTAGCAAAATTTACGAGCATCGATTTTACAAGTCGTCGAAGAGTAGACGAGAGAGAGCTGTAAACGTTTTCTCTCAGAACTGCGGGAAAGCTTGTATTCCAGCTCAAAACAACGGGATGCATCGTTTTAGATCGAAACTAGCGAGATTCACGAACATCGATTTTACAAGTCTTCGAAGAGTAGACGAGACCTGTAAGCTTTTTCTCTCAGAACTGGAGGAAAACTTGTATTCCGGCTCAAAACAACGGGATACATCGTTTTAGATCGAAACTAGCGTGATTTACGCACTTCGTTTTTACAAGTCGTCGAAGAGTAGACGAGAGAGAGCTGTAAACTTTTTCTCTCAGAACTGCGCGAAAACTTGTATTCCTGCTCAAAACAACGGGATACATCGTTTTAGATCGAAACTAAGCGAGATTCACGAACTTCGATTTTACGAGACGTCGAAGAGCAGACGAGAGAAAGGTGTAAACTTTTTCTCTCAGAATTGCACGAAAACTTGTATTCCGGCTCAAAACAACGAGATAAATCGTTTTAGATAGAAGCTAGCAAAATTTACGAGCATCGATTTTACAAGTCGTCGAAGAGTAGACGAGAGAGAGCTGTAAACGTTTTCTCTCAGAACTGCGGGAAAGCTTGTATTCCAGCTCAAAACAACGGGATGCATCGTTTTAGATCGAAACTAGCGAGATTCACGAACATCGATTTTACAAGTCTTCGAAGAGTAGACGAGACCTGTAAGCTTTTTCTCTCAGAACTGGAGGAAAACTTGTATTCCGGCTCAAAACAACGGGATACATCGTTTTAGATCGAAACTAGCGTGATTTACGCACTTCGATTTTACAACTCGTCGAAGAGTAGACGAGAGAGAGCTGTAAGCTTTTTCTCCCAGAACTTCGCGAAAACTTGTATTCCGGCTCAAAACAACGAGATACATCGTTTTAGATCGAAACTAGCAAAATTCACGAGCATCGATTTTACAAGTCGTCGAAGAGTAGACGAGAGAAAGGTGTAAACTTTTTCTCTCAGAACTGCGCGAAAACTTGTATTCCGGCTCAAAATAACGGGATACATCGTTTTAGATCGAAACTAGCAAAATTCACGAGCATCGATTTTACTAGTCGTCGAAGTGTAGACGAGAGAGAGCTGTAAACGTTTTCTCTCAGAACTGCGGGAAAACTTGTATTCCAGCCCAATACAACGGGATACATCGTTTTAGATCGAAACTACCGAGATTTACGAACTTCGATTTTAAGTCGTCGAAGAGCAGACGAGAGAAAGGTGTAAACTTTTTCTCTCAGAACTGCGCGAAAACTTGTATTCCGGCTCAAAACAACGAGATAAATCGTTTTAGATAGAAGCTAGCAAAATTCACGAGCATCGATTTTGCAAGTCGTTGAAGAGTAGACGAGAGAAAGGTGTAAACTTTTTCTCTCAGAACTGCGCGAAAACTTGTATTCCGGCTCAAAACAACGGGATACATCGTTTTAGATCGAAACTAGCGAGATTCACGAGCATCGATTTTACAAGTCGTCGAAGAGTAGACGAGAGAAAGGTCTAAACTTTTTCTCTCAGAACTGCGCGAAAACTTGTATTCCGGCTCAAAACAACGGGATACATCGTTTTAGATCGAAACTAGCGAGATTCACGAACATCGATTTTACAAGTCGTCGAAGAGTAGACGAGACCTGTAAACTTTTTCTCTCAGAACTGGAGGAAAACTTGTATTTCGGCTCAAAACAACGGAATACATCGTTTTAGATCGAAACTGGCGAGATTTACGCAATTAGATTTTACAAGTCGTCGAAGAGTAGACGAGAGAAAGCTGTAAACTTTTTCTCTCAGAACTGCGCGAAAACTTGTATTCCGGCTCAAAACAACGAGATACATCGTTTTAGATCGAAACTAGCGAAATTCACGAGCATCGATTTTACAAGTCGTCGAAGAGTAGACGAGAGAAAGGTGTAAACTTTTTCTCTCAGAACTGCGCGAAAACTTGTATTCCGGCTCAAAATAACGGGATACATCGTTTTAGATCGGAACTAGCAAAATTCACGAGCATCGATTTTACTAGTCGTCGAAGAGTAGACGAGAGAAAGGTATAAACTTTTTCTCTTAGAACTGCACGAAAACTTGTATTCCGGCTCAAAACAACGGGATACATCGTTTTTGATCGAAACTAGCAAAATTCACGAGCATCGAGTTTACAAGTCGTCGAAGAGTAGACGAGAGAAAGGTGTAAACTTTTTCTCTCAGAACTGCGCGAAAACTTGTATTCCTGCTCAAAACAACGGGATACATCGTTTTAGATCGAAATAAGCGAGATTCACGAACTTCGATTTTACGAGTCGTCGAAGAGTAGACGAGAGAAAGGTGTAAACTTTTTCTCTCAGAACTGCGACGAAAACTTGTATTCCGGCTCAAAACAACGGGATACATCGTTTTAGATCGAAACTAGCGTGATTTACGCACTTCGTTTTTACAACTCGTCGAAGAGTAGACGAGAGAGAGCTGTAAGCTTTTTCTCCCAGAACTTCGCGAAAACTTGTATTCCGGCTCAAAACAACGAGATACATCGTTTTAGATCGAAACTAGCAAAATTCACGAGCATCGATTTTACAAGTCGTCGAAGAGTAGACGAGAGAAAGGTGTAAACTTTTTCTCTCAGAATTGCGCGAAAACTTGTATTCCGGCTCAAAATAACGGGATACATCGTTTTAGATCGAAACTAGCAAAATTCACGAGCATCGATTTTACTAGTCGTCGAAGTGTAGACGAGAGAGAGCTGTAAACGTTTTCTCTCAGAACTGCGGGAAAACTTGTATTCCAGCCCAATACAACGGGATACATCGTTTTAGATCGAAACTACCGAGATTTACGAACTTCGATTTTAAGTCGTCGAAGAGCAGACGAGAGAAAGGTGTAAACTTTTTCTCTCAGAACTGCGCGAAAACTTGTATTCCGGCTCAAAACAACGAGATAAATCGTTTTAGATAGAAGCTAGCAAAATTCACGAGCATCGATTTTGCAAGTCGTTGAAGAGTAGACGAGAGAAAGGTGTAAACGTTTTCTCTCAGAACAGTGCGAAAACTTGAATTCCGGCTGAAAACAACGGGATACATCGTTGTAGATCGAAACTAGCGAGATTCACGAACATCGATTTTACAAGTCGTCGAAGAGTAGACGAGAGAAAGCTCTAAACTTTTTCTCTCAGAACTGCGCGAAAACTTGTATTGCGGCTCAAAACACCGGGATACATCGTTTTAGATTGAAACTAGCGAGATTCACGAACATCGATTTTACAAGTCGTCAAAGAGTAGACGAGAGCTGTAAACGTTTTCTCTCAGAACTGCGGGAAAACTTGTATTCCAGCTCAAAACAACGGGATACATCGTTTTAGATCGAAACTAGCGAGATTCACGAACATCGATTTTACAAGTCGTCGAAGAGTAGACGAGACCTGTAAACTTTTTCTCTCAGAACTGGAGGAAAACTTGTATTCCGGCTCAAAACAACGGAATACATCGTTTTAGATCGAAACTAGCGAGATTTACGCAATTAGATTTTACAAGTCGTCGAAGAGTAGACGAGAGAAAGCTGTAAACTTTTTCTCTCAGAACTGCGCGAAAACTTGTATTCCGGCTCAAAACAACGAGATACATCGTTTTAGATCGAAACTACCGAGATTTACGAACTTCGATTTTACAAGTCGTCGAAGAGCAGACGAGAGAAAGGTGTAAACTTTTTCTCTCAGAACTGCGCGAAAACTTGTATTCCGGCTCAAAACAACGAGAAAAATCGTTTTAGATAGAAGCTACCAAAATTCACGAGCATCGATTTTACAAGTCGTCGAAGAGTAGACGAGAGAAAGGTGTAAACTTTTTCTCTCAGAACAGTGCGAAAACTTGAATTCCGGCTGAAAACAACGGGATACATCGTTTTAGATCGAAACTAGCGAGATTCACGAACATCGATTTTACAAGTCGTCGAAGAGTAGACGAGAGAAAGCTCTAAACTTTTTCTCTCAGAACTGCGCGAGAACTTGTATTCCGGCTCAAAACACCGGGATACATCGATTTAGATTGAAACTAGCGAGATTCACGAACATCGGTTTTACAAGTCGTCAAAGAGTAGACGAGAGCTGTAAACTTTTTCTCTCAGAACTGCGGGAAAACTTGTATTCCAGCTCAAAACAACGGGATACATCGTTTTAGATCGAAACTAGCGAGATTCACGAACATCGATTTTACAAGTCGTCGAAGAGTAGACGAGACCTGTAAACTTTTTCTCTCAGAACTGGAGGAAAACTTGTATTTCGGCTCAAAACAACGGAATACATCGTTTTAGATCGAAACTGGCGAGATTTACGCAATTAGATTTTACAAGTCGTCGAAGAGTAGACGAGAGAAAGCTGTAAACTTTTTCTCTCAGAACTGCGCGAAAACTTGTATTCCGGCTCAAAACAACGAGATACATCGTTTTAGATCGAAACTAGCGAAATTCACGAGCATCGATTTTACAAGTCGTCGAAGAGTAGACGAGAGAAAGGTGTAAACTTTTTCTCTCAGAACTGCGCGAAAACTTGTATTCCGGCTCAAAATAACGGGATACATCGTTTTAGATCGGAACTAGCAAAATTCACGAGCATCGATTTTACTAGTCGTCGAAGAGTAGACGAGAGAAAGGTAGAAACTTTTTCTCTTAGAACTGCACGAAAACTTCTATTCCGGGTCAAAACAACGGGATGCATCGTTTTAGATCGAAACTAGCGAGATTCACGAACATCGATTTTACAAGTCTTCGAAGAGTAGACGAGACCTATAAGCTTTTTCTCTCAGAACTGGAGGAAAACTTGTATTCCGGCTCAAAACAACGGGATACATCGTTTTAGATCGAAACTAGCGTGATTTACGCACTTCGATTTTACAAGTCGTCGAAGAGTAGACGAGAGAAAGGTGTAAACTTTTTCTCTCAGAATTGCGCGAAAACTTGTATTCCGGCTCAAAATAACGGGATACATCGTTTTAGATCGAAACTAGCAAAATTCACGAGCATCGATTTTACTAGTCGTCGAAGTGTAGACGAGAGAGAGCTGTAAACGTTTTCTCTCAGAACTGCGGGAAAACTTGTATTCCAGCCCAATACAACGGGATACATCGTTTTAGATCGAAACTACCGAGATTTACGAACTTCGATTTTAAGTCGTCGAAGAGCAGACGAGAGAAAGGTGTAAACTTTTTCTCTCAGAACTGCGCGAAAACTTGTATTACGGCTCAAAACAACGAGATAAATCGTTTTAGATAGAAGCTAGCAAAATTCACGAGCATCGATTTTGCAAGTCGTTGAAGAGTAGACGAGAGAAAGGTGTAAACGTTTTCTCTCAGAACAGTGCGAAAACTTAAATTCCGGCTGAAAACAACGGGATACATCGTTGTAGATCGAAACTAGCGAGATTCACGAACATCGATTTTACAAGTCGTCGAAGAGTACACGAGAAAGAGCTGTAAACGTTTTCTCTCAGAACTGCGGGAAAGCTTGTATTCCAGCTCAAAACAACGGGATGCATCGTTTTAGATCGAAACTAGCGAGATTCACGAACATCGATTTTACAAGTCTTCGAAGAGTAGACGAGACCTGTAAGCTTTTTCTCTCAGAACTGGAGGAAAACTTGTATTCCGGCTCAAAACAACGGGATACATCGTTTTAGATCGAAACTAGCGTGATTTACGCACTTCGATTTTACAACTCGTCGAAGAGTAGACGAGAGAGAGCTGTAAGCTTTTTCTCCCAGAACTTCGCGAAAACTTGTATTCCGGCTCAAAACAACGAGATACATCATTTTAGATCGAAACTAGCAAAATTCACGAGCATCGATTTTACAAGTCGTCGAAGAGTAAACGAGAGAAAGGTGTAAACTTTTTCTCTCAGAACTGCGCGAAAACTTGTATTCCGGCTCAAAATAACGGGATACATCGTTTTAAATCGAAACTAGCAAAATTCACAAGCATCGATTTTACTAGTCGTCGAAGTGTAGACGAGAGAGAGCTGTAAACGTTTTCTCTCAGAACTGCGGGAAAACTTGTATTCCAGCCCAATACAACGGGATACATCGTTTTAGATCGAAACTACCGAGATTTACGAACTTCGATTTTAAGTCGTCGAAGAGCAGACGAGAGAAAGGTGTAAACTTTTTCTCTCAGAACTGCGCGAAAACTTGTATTACGGCTCAAAACAACGAGATAAATCGTTTTAGATAGAAGCTAGCAAAATTCACGAGCATCGATTTTGCAAGTCGTTGAAGAGTAGACGAGAGAAAGGTGTAAACGTTTTCTCTCAGAACAGTGCGAAAACTTGAATTCCGGCTGAAAACAACGGGATACATCGTTGTAGATCGAAACTAGCGAGATTCACGAACATCGATTTTACAAGTCGTCGAAGAGTAGACGAGAGAAAGCTCTAAACTTTTTCTCTCAGAACTGCGCGAAAACTTGTATTCCGGCTCAAAACACCGGGATACATCGTTTTAGATTGAAACTAGCGAGATTCACGAACATCGATTTTACAAGTCGTCGAAGAGTAGACGAGACCTGTAAACTTTTTCTCTCAGAACTGGAGGAAAACTTGTATTTCGGCTCAAAACAACGGAATACATCGTTTTAGATCGAAACTGGCGAGATTTACGCAATTAGATTTTACAAGTCGTCGAAGAGTAGACGAGAGAAAGCTGTAAACTTTTTCTCTCAGAACTGCGCGAAAACTTGTATTCCGGCTCAAAACAACGAGATACATCGTTTTAGATCGAAACTAGCGAAATTCACGAGCATCGATTTTACAAGTCGTCGAAGAGTAGACGAGAGAAAGGTGTAAACTTTTTCTCTCAGAACTGCGCGAAAACTTGTATTCCGGCTCAAAATAACGGGATACATCGTTTAAGATCGGAACTAGCAAAATTCACGAGCATCGATTTTACTAGTCGTCGAAGAGTAGACGAGAGAAAGGTAGAAACTTTTTCTCTTAGAACTGCACGAAAACTTCTATTCCGGGTCAAAACAACGGGATGCATCGTTTTAGATCGAAACTAGCGAGATTCACGAACATCGATTTTACAAGTCTTCGAAGAGTAGACGAGACCTATAAGCTTTTTCTCTCAGAACTGGAGGAAAACTTGTATTCCGGCTCAAAACAACGGGATACATCGTTTTAGATCGAAACTAGCGTGATTTACGCACTTCGATTTTACAAGTCGTCGAAGAGTAGACGAGAGAAAGGTGTAAACTTTTTCTCTCAGAATTGCGCGAAAACTTGTATTCCGGCTCAAAATAACGGGATACATCGTTTTAGATCGAAACTAGCAAAATTCACGAGCATCGATTTTACTAGTCGTCGAAGTGTAGACGAGAGAGAGCTGTAAACGTTTTCTCTCAGAACTGCGGGAAAACTTGTATTCCAGCCCAATACAACGGGATACATCGTTTTAGATCGAAACTACCGAGATTTACGAACTTCGATTTTAAGTCGTCGAAGAGCAGACGAGAGAAAGGTGTAAACTTTTTCTCTCAGAACTGCGCGAAAACTTGTATTACGGCTCAAAACAACGAGATAAATCGTTTTAGATAGAAGCTAGCAAAATTCACGAGCATCGATTTTGCAAGTCGTTGAAGAGTAGACGAGAGAAAGGTGTAAACGTTTTCACTCAGAACAGTGCGAAAACTTAAATTCCGGCTGAAAACAACGGGATACATCGTTGTAGATCGAAACTAGCGAGATTCACGAACATCGATTTTACAAGTCGTCGAAGAGTACACGAGAAAGAGCTGTAAACGTTTTCTCTCAGAACTGCGGGAAAGCTTGTATTCCAGCTCAAAACAACGGGATGCATCGTTTTAGATCGAAACTAGCGAGATTCACGAACATCGATTTTACAAGTCTTCGAAGAGTAGACGAGACCTGTAAGCTTTTTCTCTCAGAACTGGAGGAAAACTTGTATTCCGGCTCAAAACAACGGGATACATCGTTTTAGATCGAAACTAGCGTGATTTACGCACTTCGATTTTACAACTCGTCGAAGAGTAGACGAGAGAGAGCTGTAAGCTTTTTCTCCCAGAACTTCGCGAAAACTTGTATTCCGGCTCAAAACAACGAGATACATCATTTTAGATCGAAACTAGCAAAATTCACGAGCATCGATTTTACAAGTCGTCGAAGAGTAAACGAGAGAAAGGTGTAAACTTTTTCTCTCAGAACTGCGCGAAAACTTGTATTCCGGCTCAAAATAACGGGATACATCGTTTTAAATCGAAACTAGCAAAATTCACAAGCATCGATTTTACTAGTCGTCGAAGTGTAGACGAGAGAGAGCTGTAAACGTTTTCTCTCAGAACTGCGGGAAAACTTGTATTCCAGCCCAATACAACGGGATACATCGTTTTAGATCGAAACTACCGAGATTTACGAACTTCGATTTTAAGTCGTCGAAGAGCAGACGAGAGAAAGGTGTAAACTTTTTCTCTCAGAACTGCGCGAAAACTTGTATTACGGCTCAAAACAACGAGATAAATCGTTTTAGATAGAAGCTAGCAAAATTCACGAGCATCGATTTTGCAAGTCGTTGAAGAGTAGACGAGAGAAAGGTGTAAACGTTTTCTCTCAGAACAGTGCGAAAACTTGAATTCCGGCTGAAAACAACGGGATACATCGTTGTAGATCGAAACTAGCGAGATTCACGAACATCGATTTTACAAGTCGTCGAAGAGTAGACGAGAGAAAGCTCTAAACTTTTTCTCTCAGAACTGCGCGAAAACTTGTATTCCGGCTCAAAACACCGGGATACATCGTTTTAGATTGAAACTAGCGAGATTCACGAACATCGATTTTACAAGTCGTCGAAGAGTAGACGAGACCTGTAAACTTTTTCTCTCAGAACTGGAGGAAAACTTGTATTTCGGCTCAAAACAACGGAATACATCGTTTTAGATCGAAACTGGCGAGATTTACGCAATTAGATTTTACAAGTCGTCGAAGAGTAGACGAGAGAAAGCTGTAAACTTTTTCTCTCAGAACTGCGCGAAAACTTGTATTCCGGCTCAAAACAACGAGATACATCGTTTTAGATCGAAACTAGCGAAATTCACGAGCATCGATTTTACAAGTCGTCGAAGAGTAGACGAGAGAAAGGTGTAAACTTTTTCTCTCAGAACTGCGCGAAAACTTGTATTCCGGCTCAAAATAACGGGATACATCGTTTTAGATCGGAACTAGCAAAATTCACGAGCATCGATTTTACTAGTCGTCGAAGAGTAGACGAGAGAAAGGTATAAACTTTTTCTCTTAGAACTGCACGAAAACTTGTATTCCGGCTCAAAACAACGGGATACATCGTTTTTGATCGAAACTAGCAAAATTCACGAGCATCGAGTTTACAAGTCGTCGAAGAGTAGACGAGAGAAAGGTGTAAACTTTTTCTCTCAGAACTGCGCGAAAACTTGTATTCCTGCTCAAAACAACGGGATACATCGTTTTAGATCGAAATAGGCGAGATTCACGAACATCGATTTTACTAGTCGTCGAAGAGTAGACGGGAGAAAGGTATAAACTTTTTCTCTCAGAACTGCGCGAAAACTTGTATTCCGGCTCAAAACAACGGGATACATCGTTTTGGACCGAAAATAGCAAAATTCACGAGCATCGATTTTACAAGTCGTCGAAGAGTAGACGAGAGAAAGGTGTAAACTTTTTATCTCAGAACTGCGCGAAAACTTGTATTCCGGCTCAAAACAACGAGATACATCGTTTTAGATCGAAACTAGCGAAATTCACGAGCATCGATTTTACAAGTCGTCGAAGAGTAGACGAGAGAAAGGTGTAAACTTTTTCTCTCAGAACTGCGCGAAAACTTGTATTCCGGCTCAAAATAACGGGATACATCGTTTTAGATCGGAACTAGCAAAATTCACGAGCATCGATTTTACTAGTCGTCGAAGAGTAGACGAGAGAAAGGTATAAACTTTTTCTCTTAGAACTGCACGAAAACTTGTATTCCGGGTCAAAACAACGGGATACATCGTTTTAGATCGAAACTACCGAGATTTACGAACTTCGATTTTAAGTCGTCGAAGAGCAGACGAGAGAAAGGTGTAAACTTTTTCTCTCAGAACTGCGCGAAAACTTGTATTACGGCTCAAAACAACGAGATAAATCGTTTTAGATAGAAGCTAGCAAAATTCACGAGCATCGATTTTGCAAGTCGTTGAAGAGTAGACGAGAGAAAGGTGTAAACGTTTTCTCTCAGAACAGTGCGAAAACTTGAATTCCGGCTGAAAACAACGGGATACATCGTTGTAGATCGAAACTAGCGAGATTCACGAACATCGATTTTACAAGTCGTCGAAGAGTAGACGAGAAAGAGCTGTAAACGTTTTCTCTCAGAACTGCGGGAAAGCTTGTATTCCAGCTCAAAACAACGGGATGCATCGTTTTAGATCGAAACTAGCGAGATTCACGAACATCGATTTTACAAGTCTTCGAAGAGTAGACGAGACCTGTAAGCTTTTTCTCTCAGAACTGGAGGAAAACTTGTATTCCGGCTCAAAACAACGGGATACATCGTTTTAAATCGAAACTAGCGTGATTTACGCACTTCGATTTTACAACTCGTCGAAGAGTAGACGAGAGAGAGCTGTAAGCTTTTTCTCCCAGAACTTCGCGAAAACTTGTATTCCGGCTCAAAACAACGAGATACATCATTTTAGATCGAAACTAGCAAAATTCACGAGCATCGATTTTACAAGTCGTCGAAGAGTAAACGAGAGAAAGGTGTAAACTTTTTCTCTCAGAACTGCGCGAAAACTTGTATTCCGGCTCAAAATAACGGGATACATCGTTTTAAATCGAAACTAGCAAAATTCACAAGCATCGATTTTACTAGTCGTCGAAGTGTAGACGAGAGAGAGCTGTAAACGTTTTCTCTCAGAACTGCGGGAAAACTTGTATTCCAGCCCAATACAACGGGATACATCGTTTTAGATCGAAACTACCGAGATTTACGAACTTCGATTTTAAGTCGTCGAAGAGCAGACGAGAGAAAGGTGTAAACTTTTTCTCTCAGAACTGCGCGAAAACTTGTATTACGGCTCAAAACAACGAGATAAATCGTTTTAGATAGAAGCTAGCAAAATTCACGAGCATCGATTTTGCAAGTCGTTGAAGAGTAGACGAGAGAAAGGTGTAAACGTTTTCTCTCAGAACAGTGCGAAAACTTGAATTCCGGCTGAAAACAACGGGATACATCGTTGTAGATCGAAACTAGTGAGATTCACGAACATCGATTTTACAAGTCGTCGAAGAGTAGACGAGAGAAAGCTCTAAACTTTTTCTCTCAGAACTGCGCGAAAACTTGTATTCCGGCTCAAAACACCGGGATACATCGTTTTAGATTGAAACTAGCGAGATTCACGAACATCGATTTTACAAGTCGTCGAAGAGTAGACGAGACCTGTAAACTTTTTCTCTCAGAACTGGAGGAAAACTTGTATTTCGGCTCAAAACAACGGAATACATCGTTTTAGATCGAAACTGGCGAGATTTACGCAATTAGATTTTACAAGTCGTCGAAGAGTAGACGAGAGAAAGCTGTAAACTTTTTCTCTCAGAACTGCGCGAAAACTTGTATTCCGGCTCAAAACAACGAGATACATCGTTTTAGATCGAAACTAGCGAAATTCACGAGCATCGATTTTACAAGTCGTCGAAGAGTAGACGAGAGAAAGGTGTAAACTTTTTCTCTCAGAACTGCGCGAAAACTTGTATTCCGGCTCAAAATAACGGGATACATCGTTTTAGATCGGAACTAGCAAAATTCACGAGCATCGATTTTACTAGTCGTCGAAGAGTAGACGAGAGAAAGGTATAAACCTTTTCACTTAGAACTGCACGAAAACTTGTATTCCGGCTCAAAACAACGGGATACATCGTTTTTGATCGAAACTAGCAAAATTCACGAGCATCGAGTTTACAAGTCGTCGAAGAGTAGACGAGAGAAAGGTGTAAACTTTTTCTCTCAGAACTGCGCGAAAACTTGTATTCCTGCTCAAAACAACGGGATACATCGTTTTAGATCAAAATAGGCGAGATTCACGAACATCGATTTTACTAGTCGTCGAAGAGTAGACGGGAGAAAGGTATAAACTTTTTCTCTCAGAACTGCGCGAAAACTTGTATTCCGGCTCAAAACAACGGGATACATCGTTTTGGACTGAAAATAGCAAAATTCACGAGCATCGATTTTACAAGTCGTCGAAAAGTAGACGAGAGAAAGGTGTAAACTTTTTATCTCAGAACTGCGCGAAAACTTGTATTCCGGCTCAAAACAACGAGATACATCGTTTTAGATCGAAACTAGCGAAATTCACGAGCATCGATTTTACAAGTCGTCGAAGAGTAGACGAGAGAAAGGTGTAAACTTTTTCTCTCAGAACTGCGCGAAAACTTGTATTCCGGCTCAAAATAACGGGATACATCGTTTTAGATCGGAACTAGCAAAATTCACGAGCATCGATTTTACTAGTCGTCGAAGAGTAGACGAGAGAAAGGTATAAACTTTTTCTCTTAGAACTGCACGAAAACTTGTATTCCGGGTCAAAACAACGGGATACATCGTTTTTGATCGAAACTAGCAAAATTCACGAGCATCGAGTTTACAAGTCGTCGAAGAGTAGACGAGAGAAAGGTGTAAACTTTTTCTCTCAGAACTGCGCGAAAACTTGTATTCCTGCTCAAAACAACGGGATACATCGTTTTAGATCGAAATAAGCGAGATTCACGAACTTCGATTTTACGAGACGTCGAAGAGCAGACGAGAGAAAGGTGTAAACTTTTTCTCTCAGAATTGCACGAAAACTTGTATTCCGGCTCAAAACAACGAGATACATCGTTTTAGATTGAAACTAGCGAGATTCACGAACATCAATTTTACAAGTCGTCGAAGTGTAGACGAGAGAGAGCTGTAAACTTTTTCTCTCAGAACTGCGGGAAAACTTGTATTCCAGCCCAATACAACGGGATACATCGTTTTAGATCGAAACTACCGAGATTTACGAACTTCGATTTTACGAGACGTCGAAGAGCAGACGAGAGAAAGGTGTAAACTTTTTCTCTCAGAATTGCACGAAAACTTGTATTCCGGCTCAAAACAACGAGATAAATCGTTTTAGATAGAAGCTAGCAAAATTCACGAGCATCGATTTTACAAGTCGTCGAAGAGTAGACGAGAGAGAGCTGTAAACGTTTTCTCTCAGAACTGCGGGAAAGCTTGTATTCCAGCTCAAAACAACAGGATGCATCGTTTTAGATCGAAACTAGCGAGATTCACGAACATCGATTTTACAAGTCTTCGAAGAGTAGACGAGACCTGTAAGCTTTTTCTCTCAGAACTGGAGGAAAACTTGTATTCCGGCTCAAAACAACGGGATACATCGTTTTAGATCGAAACTAGCGTGATTTACGCACTTCGATTTTACAACTCGTCGAAGAGTAGACGAGAGAGAGCTGTAAGCTTTTTCTCCCAGAACTTCGCGAAATTTGTATTCCGGCTCAAAACAACGAGATACATCGTTTTAGATCGAAACTAGCAAAATTCACGAGCATCGATTTTACAAGTCGTCGAAGAGTAGACGAGAGAAAGATGTAAACTTTTTCTCTCAGAATTGCGCGAAAACTTGTATTCCGGCTCAAAATAACGGGATACATCGTTTTAGATCGAAACTAGCAAAATTCACGAGCATCGATTTTACTAGTCGTCGAAGTGTAGACGAGAGAGAGCTGTAAACGTTTTCTCTCAGAACTGCGGGAAAACTTGTATTCCAGCCCAATACAACGGGATACATCGTTTTAGATCGAAACTACCGAGATTTACGAACTTCGATTTTAAGTCGTCGAAGAGCAGACGAGAGAAAGGTGTAAACGTTTTCTCTCAGAACTGCGCGAAAACTTGTATTCCGGCTCAAAACAACGAGATAAATCGTTTTAGATAGAAGCTAGCAAAATTCACGAGCATCGATTTTGCAAGTCGTTGAAGAGTAGACGAGAGAAAGGTGTACACGTTTTCTCTCAGAACAGTGCGAAAACTTGAATTCCGGCTGAAAACAACGGGATACATCGTTGTAGATCGAAACTAGCGAGATTCACGAACATCGATTTTACAAGTCGTCGAAGAGTAGACGAGAGAAAGCTCTAAACTTTTTCTCTCCGAACTGCGCGAAAACTTGTATTCCGGCTCAAAACACCGGGATACATCGTTTTAGATTGAAACTAGCGAGATTCACGAACATCGATTTTACAAGTCGTCAAAGAGTAGGCGAGAGCTGTAAACTTTTTCTCTCAGAACTGCGGGAAAACTTGTATTCCAGCTCAAAACAACGGGATACATCGTTTTAGATCGAAACTAGCGAGATTCACGAACATCGATTTTACAAGTCGTCGAAGAGTAGACGAGACCTGTAAACTTTTTCTCTCAGAACTGGAGGAAAACTTGTATTCCGGCTCAAAACAACGGAATACATCGTTTTAGATCGAAACTAGCGAGATTTACGCAATTAGATTTTACAAGTCGTCGAAGAGTAGACGAGAGAAAGCTGTAAACTTTTTCTCTCAGAACTGCGCGAAAACTTGTATTCCGGCTCAAAATAACGAGATACATTGTTTTAGATTGAAACTAGCGAGATTCACGAACATCGATTTTACAAGTCGTCGAAGTGTAGACGAGAGAGAGCTGTAAACTTTTTCTCTCAGAACTGCGGGAAAACTTGTATTCCAGCCCAATACAACGGGATACATCGTTTTAGATCGAAACTACCGAGACTTACGAACTTCGATTTTACGAGACGTCGAAGAGCAGACGAGAGAAAAGTGTAAACTTTTTCTCTCAGAATTGCACGAAAACTTGTATTCCGGCTCAAAACAACGAGATAAACCGTTTTAGATAGAAGCTAGCAAAATTCACGAGCATCAATTTTACAAGTCGTCGAAGAGTAGACGAGAGAGAGCTGTAAACGTTTTCTCTCAGAACTGCGGGAAAGCTTGTATTCCAGCTCAAAACAACGGGATGCATCGTTTTAGATCGAAACTAGCGAGATTCACGAACATCGATTTTACTAGTCGTCGAAGAGTAGACGAGAGAAGGTGTAAACTTTTTCTCTCAAAACGGCGCGAAAACTTGTATTCCGGCTCGAAACAACGAGATACATTGTTTTAGATCAAAACTAGGAAATATCACGAGCATCGAGTTTACAAGTCGTCGAAGAGCCGACGAGAGAAAGGTGTAAACTTTTTATCTCAGAACTGCGCGAAGACTTGTATTCCGGCTCAAAACAACGAGATACATCGTTTTAGATTGAAACTAGCGTGATTTACGCACTACGATTTTACAACTCGTCGAAGAGTAGACGAGAGAGAGCTGTAAGCTTTTTCTCCCAGAACTTCGCGAAAACTTGTATTCCGGCTCAAAACAACGAGATACATCGTTTTAGATCGAAACTAGCAAAATTCATGAGCATCGATTTTACAAGTCGTCGAAGAGTAGACGAGAGAAAGCTGTAAACTTTTTCTCTCAGAACTGCGCGAAAACTTCTATTCCGGCTCAAAACATCGAGATACATCGTTTTAGATCGAAACTACCGAGATTTACGAACTTCGATTTTACAAGTCGTCGAAGAGCAGACGAGAGAACGGTGTAAACTTTTTCTCTTAGAACTGCGCGAAAACTTGTATTCCGGCTCAAAACAACGAGAAAAATTGTTTTAGATAGAAGCTAGCAAAATTCACGAGCATCGATTTTACAAGTCGTCGAAGAGTAGACGAGAGAAAAGTGTAAACTTTTTCTCTCAGAACAGTGCGAAAACTTGAATTCCGGCTGAAAACAACGGGATACATCGTTTTAGATCGAAACTAGCGAGATTCACGAACATCGATTTTACAAGTCGTCGAAGAGTAGACGAGAGAAAGCTCTAAACTTTTTCTCTCAGAACTGCGCGAGAACTTGTCTTCCGGCTCAAAACACCGGGATACATCGATTAATATTGAAACTAGCGAGATTCACGAACATCGGTTTTACAAGTCGTCAAAGAGTAGACGAGAGCTGTAAACTTTTTCTCTCAGAACTGCGGGAAAACTTGTATTCCAGCTCAAAACAACGGGATACATCATTTTAGATCGAAACTAGCAAAATTCACGAGCATCGATTTTACAAGTCGTCGAAGAGTAGACGAGAGAAAGGTGTAAACTTTTTCTCTCAGAACTGCGCGAAAACTTGTATTCCGGCTCAAAATAACGGGATACATCGTTTTAAATCGAAACTAGCAAAATTCACGAGCATCGATTTTACTAGTCGTCGAAGTGTAGACGAGAGAGAGCTGTAAACGTTTTCTCTCAGAACTGCGGGAAAACTTGTATTCCAGCCCAATACAACGGGATACATCGTTTTAGATCGAAACTACCGAGATTTACGAACTTCGATTTTAAGTCGTCGAAGAGCAGACGAGAGAAAGGTGTAAACTTTTTCTCTCAGAACTGCGCGAAAACTTGTATTCCGGCTCAAAACAACGAGATAAATTGTTTTAGATAGAAGCTAGCAAAATTCACGAGCATCGATTTCGCAAGTCTTTGAAGAGTAGACGAGAGAAAGGTGTAAACGTTTTCTCTCAGAACAGTGCGAAAACTTGAATTCCGGCTGAAAACAACGGGATACATCGTTGTAGATCGAAACTAGCGAGATTCACGAACATCGATTTTACAAGTCGTCGAAGAGTAGACGAGAGAAAGCTCTAAACTTTTCCTCTCAGAACTGCGCGAAAACTTGTATTCCGGCTCAAAACACCGGGATACATCGTTTTAGATTGAAACTAGCGAGATTCACGAACATCGATTTTACAAGTCGTCAAAGAGTAGACGAGAGCTGTAAACTTTTTCTCTCAGAACTGCGGGAAAACTTGTATTCCAGCTCAAAACAACGAGATACATCGTTTTAGATCGAAACTACCGAGATTTACGAACTTCGATTTTACAAGTCGTCGAAGAGCAGACGAGATAACGGTGTAAACTTTTTCTCTTAGAACTGCGCGAAAACTTGTATTCCGGCTCAAAACAACGAGAAAAATCGTTTTAGATAGAAGCTAGCAAAATTCACGAGCATCGATTTTACAAGTCGTCGAAGAGTAGACGAGAGAAAGGTGTAAACTTTTTCTCTCAGAACTGCGCGAAAACTTCTATTCCGGCTCAAAACATCGAGATACATCGTTTTAGATCGAAACTACCGAGATTTACGAACTTCGATTTTACAAGTCGTCGAAGAGCAGACGAGAGAACGGTGTAAACTTTTTCTCTTAGAACTGCGCGAAAACTTGTATTCCGGCTCAAAACAACGAGAAAAATTGTTTTAGATAGAAGCTAGCAAAATTCACGAGCATCGATTTTACAAGTCGTCGAAGAGTAGACGAGAGAAAGGTGTAAACTTTTTCTCTCAGAACAGTGCGAAAACTTGAATTCCGGCTGAAAACAACGGGATACATCGTTTTAGATCGAAACTAGCGAGATTCACGAACATCGATTTTACAAGTCGTCGAAGAGTAGACGAGAGAAAGCTCTAAACTTTTTCTCTCAGAACTGCGCGAGAACTTGTCTTCCGGCTCAAAACACCGGGATACATCGATTTAGATTGAAACTAGCGAGATTCACGAACATCGGTTTTACAAGTCGTCAAAGAGTAGACGAGAGCTGTAAACTTTTTCTCTCAGAACTGCGGGAAAACTTGTATTCCAGCTCAAAACAACGGGATACATCATTTTAGATCGAAACTAGCAAAATTCACGAGCATCGATTTTACAAGTCGTCGAAGAGTAGACGAGAGAAAGGTGTAAACGTTTTCTCTCAGAACTGCGCGAAAACTTGTATTCCGGCTCAAAATAACGGGATACATCGTTTTAAATCGAAACTAGCAAAATTCACGAGCATCGATTTTACTAGTCGTCGAAGTGTAGACGAGAGAGAGCTGTAAACGTTTTCTCTCAGAACTGCGGGAAAACTTGTATTCCAGCCCAATACAACGGGATACATCGTTTTAGATCGAAACTACCGAGATTTACGAACTTCGATTTTAAGTCGTCGAAGAGCAGACGAGAGAAAGGTGTAAACTTTTTCTCTCAGAACTGCGCGAAAACTTGTATTCCGGCTCAAAACAACGAGATAAATCGTTTTAGATAGAAGCTAGCAAAATTCACGATCATCGATTTTGCAAGTCTTTGAAGAGTAGACGAGAGAAAGGTGTAAACGTTTTCTCTCAGAACAGTGCGAAAACTTGAATTCCGGCTGAAAACAACGGGATACATCGTTGTAGATCGAAACTAGCGAGATTCACGAACATCGATTTTACAAGTCGTCGAAGAGTAGACGAGAGAAAGCTCTAAACTTTTCCTCTCAGAACTGCGCGAAAACTTGTATTCCGGCTCAAAACACCGGGATACATCGTTTTAGATTGAAACTAGCGAGATTCACGAACATCGATTTTACAAGTCGTCAAAGAGTAGACGAGAGCTGTAAACTTTTTCTCTCAGAACTGCGGGAAAACTTGTATTCCAGCTCAAAACAACGAGATACATCGTTTTAGATCGAAACTACCGAGATTTACGAACTTCGATTTTACAAGTCGTCGAAGAGCAGACGAGATAACGGTGTAAACTTTTTCTCTTAGAACTGCGCGAAAACTTGTATTCCGGCTCAAAACAACGAGAAAAATCGTTTTAAATAGAAGCTAGCAAAATTCACGAGCATCGATTTTACAAGTCGTCGAAGAGTAGACGAGAGAAAGCTGTAAACTTTTTCTCTCAGAACTGCGCGAAAACTTCTATTCCGGCTCAAAACATCGAGATACATCGTTTTAGATCGAAACTACCGAGATTTACGAACTTCGATTTTACAAGTCGTCGAAGAGCAGACGAGAGAACGGTGTAAACTTTTTCTCTTAGAACTGCGCGAAAACTTGTATTCCGGCTCAAAACAACGAGAAAAATTGTTTTAGATAGAAGCTAGCAAAATTCACGAGCATCGATTTTACAAGTCGTCGAAGAGTAGACGAGAGAAAGGTGTAAACTTTTTCTCTCAGAACAGTGCGAAAACTTGAATTCCGGCTGAAAACAACGGGATACATCGTTTTAGATCGAAACTAGCGAGATTCACGAACATCGATTTTACAAGTCGTCGAAGAGTAGACGAGAGAAAGCTCTAAACTTTTTCTCTCAGAACTGCGCGAGAACTTGTCTTCCGGCTCAAAACACCGGGATACGTCGATTTAGATTGAAACTAGCGAGATTCACGAACATCGGTTTTACAAGTCGTCAAAGAGTAGACGAGAGCTGTAAACTTTTTCTCTCAGAACTGCGGGAAAACTTGTATTCCAGCTCAAAACAACGGGATACATCATTTTAGATCGAAACTAGCAAAATTCACGAGCATCGATTTTACAAGTCGTCGAAGAGCAGACGAGAGAACGGTGTAAACTTTTTCTCTTAGAACTGCGCGAAAACTTGTATTCCGGCTCAAAACAACGAGAAAAATTGTTTTAGATAGAAGCTAGCAAAATTCACGAGCATCGATTTTACAAGTCGTCGAAGAGTAGACGAGAGAAAGGTGTAAACTTTTTCTCTCAGAACAGTGCGAAAACTTGAATTCCGGCTGAAAACAACGGGATACATCGTTTTAGATCGAAACTAGCGAGATTCACGAACATCGATTTTACAAGTCGTCGAAGAGTAGACGAGAGAAAGCTCTAAACTTTTTCTCTCAGAACTGCGCGAGAACTTGTCTTCCGGCTCAAAACACCGGGATACATCGATTTAGATTGAAACTAGCGAGATTCACGAACATCGGTTTTACAAGTCGTCAAAGAGTAGACGAGAGCTGTAAACTTTTTCTCTCAGAACTGCGGGAAAACTTGTATTCCAGCTCAAAACAACGGGATACATCATTTTAGATCGAAACTAGCAAAATTCACGAGCATCGATTTTACAAGTCGTCGAAGAGTAGACGAGAGAAAGGTGTAAACGTTTTCTCTCAGAACTGCGCGAAAACTTGTATTCCGGCTCAAAATAACGGGATACATCGTTTTAAATCGAAACTAGCAAAATTCACGAGCATCGATTTTACTAGTCGTCGAAGTGTAGACGAGAGAGAGCTGTAAACGTTTTCTCTCAGAACTGCGGGAAAACTTGTATTCCAGCCCAATACAACGGGATACATCGTTTTAGATCGAAACTACCGAGATTTACGAACTTCGATTTTAAGTCGTCGAAGAGCAGACGAGAGAAAGGTGTAAACTTTTTCTCTCAGAACTGCGCGAAAACTTGTATTCCGGCTCAAAACAACGAGATAAATCGTTTTAGATAGAAGCTAGCAAAATTCACGAGCATCGATTTTGCAAGTCTTTGAAGAGTAGACGAGAGAAAGGTGTAAACGTTTTCTCTCAGAACAGTGCGAAAACTTGAATTCCGGCTGAAAACAACGGGATACATCGTTGTAGATCGAAACTAGCGAGATTCACGAACATCGATTTTACAAGTCGTCGAAGAGTAGACGAGAGAAAGCTCTAAACTTTTCCTCTCAGAACTGCGCGAAAACTTGTATTCCGGCTCAAAACACCGGGATACATCGTTTTAGATTGAAACTAGCGAGATTCACGAACATCGATTTTACAAGTCGTCAAAGAGTAGACGAGAGCTGTAAACTTTTTCTCTCAGAACTGCGGGAAAACTTGTATTCCAGCTCAAAACAACGAGATACATCGTTTTAGATCGAAACTACCGAGATTTACGAACTTCGATTTTACAAGTCGTCGAAGAGCAGACGAGATAACGGTGTAAACTTTTTCTCTTAGAACTGCGCGAAAACTTGTATTCCGGCTCAAAACAACGAGAAAAATCGTTTTAGATAGAAGCTAGCAAAATTCACGAGCATCGATTTTACAAGTCGTCGAAGAGTAGACGAGAGAAAGCTGTAAACTTTTTCTCTCAGAACTGCGCGAAAACTTGTATTCCGGCTCAAAACAACGAGATACATCGTTTTAGATCGAAACTACCGAGATTCACGAACTTCGATTTTACAAGTCGTCGAAGAGCAGACGAGAGAAAGGTGTAAACTTTTTCTCTCAGAACTGCGCGAAAACTTGTATTCCGGCTCAAAACAACGAGATACATCGTTTTAGATAGAAGCTAGCAAAATTCACGAGCATCGATTTTACAAGTCGTCGAAGAGTAGACGAGAGAAAGGTGTAAACTTTTTCTCTCAGAACAGTGCGAAAACTTGTATTCCGGCTCAAAACAACGGGATACATCGTTTTAGATCGAAACTAGCGAGATTCACGAACATCGATTTTACAAGTCGTCGAAGAGTAGACGAGAGAAAGCTGTAAACTTTTTCTCTCAGAACTGCGCGAAAACTTGTATTCCGGCTCAAAACAACGGGATACATCGTTTTAGATCGAAACTAGCGAGATTTACGCACATTCGATTTTACAAGTCGTCGAAGAGTAGACGAGAGAAAGCTGTAAACTTTTTCTCTCAGAACTGCGGGAAAACTTGTATTCCGGCTCAAAACAACGGGATACATCGTTTTAGATCGAAACTAGCGAAATTCACGAGCATCGATTTTACAAGTCGTCGAAGAGTAGACGAGAGAAAGGTGTAAACTTTTTCTCTCAGAACTGCGCGAAAACTTGTATTCCGGCTCAAAATAACGGGATACATCGTTTTAGATCGAAACTAGCAAAATTCACGAGCATCGATTTTACTAGTCGTCGAAGAGTAGACGAGAGAAAGCTGTAAACTTTTTCTCTCAGAACTGCGCGAAAACTTGTATTCCGGCTCAAAACAACGGGATACATCGTTTTAGATCGAAACTAGCGAGATTCACGAGCATCGATTTTACAAGTCGTCGAAGAGTAGACGAGAGAAAGGTGTAAACTTTTTCTCTCAGAACTGCGCGAAAACTTGTATTCCTGCTCAAAACAACGGGATACATCGTTTTAGATCGAAACTAGCGAGATTCACGAACTTCGATTTTACGAGACGTCGAAGAGCAGACGAGAGAAAGGTGTAAACTTTTTCTCTCAGAATTGCACGAAAACTTGTATTCCGGCTCAAAACAACGAGATAAATCGTTTTAGATAGAAGCTAGCAAAATTTACGAGCATCGATTTTACAAGTCGTCGAAGAGTAGACGAGAGAAGAGCTGTAAACGTTTTCTCTCAGAACTGCGGGAAAGCTTGTATTCCAGCTCAAAACAACGGGATGCATCGTTTTAGATCGAAACTAGCGAGATTCACGAACATCGATTTTACAAGTCGTCGAAGAGTAGACGAGACCTGTAAGCTTTTTCTCTCAGAACTGGAGGAAAACTTGTATTCCGGCTCAAAACAACGGGATACATCGTTTTAGATCGAAACTAGCGTGATTTACGCACTTCGATTTTACAACTCGTCGAAGAGCAGACGAGAGAGAGCTGTAAGCTTTTTCTCCCAGAACTGCGCGAAAACTTGTATTCCGGCTCAAAACAACGAGATACATCGTTTTAGATCGAAACTAGCAAAATTCACGAGCATCGATTTTACAAGTCGTCGAAGAGTAGACGAGAGAAAGGTGTAAACTTTTTCTCTCAGAATTGCGCGAAAACTTGTATTCCGGCTCAAAATAACGGGATACATCGTTTTAGATCGAAACTAGCAAAATTCACGAGCATCGATTTTACTAGTCGTCGAAGTGTAGACGAGAGAGAGCTGTAAACGTTTTCTCTCAGAACTGCGGGAAAACTTGTATTCCAGCCCAATACAACGGGATACATCGTTTTAGATCGAAACTACCGAGATTTACGAACTTCGATTTTACAAGTCGTCGAAGAGCAGACGAGAGAAAGGTGTAAACTTTTTCTCTCAGAACTGCGCGAAAACTTGTATTCCGGCTCAAAACAACGAGATAAATCGTTTTAGATAGAAGCTAGCAAAATTCACGAGCATCGATTTTGCAAGTCGTCGAAGAGTAGACGAGAGAAAGGTGTAAACTTTTTCTCTCAGAACAGTGCGAAAACTTGAATTCCGGCTGAAAACAACGGGATACATCGTTTTAGATCGAAACTAGCGAGATTCACGAACATCGATTTTACAAGTCGTCGAAGAGTAGACGAGAGAAAGCTCTAAACTTTTTCTCTCAGAACTGCGCGAAAACTTGTATTCCGGCTCAAAACACCGGGATACATCGTTTTAGATTGAAACTAGCGAGATTCACGAACATCGATTTTACAAGTCGTCAAAGAGTAGACGAGAGCTGTAAACTTTTTCTCTCAGAACTGCGGGAAAACTTGTATTCCAGCTCAAAACAACGGGATACATCGTTTTAGATCGAAACTAGCGAGATTCACGAACATCGATTTTACAAGTCGTCGAAGAGTAGACGAGACCTGTAAACTTTTTCTCTCAGAACTGGAGGAAAACTTGTATTTCGGCTCAAAACAACGGAATACATCGTTTTAGATCGAAACTGGCGAGATTTACGCAATTAGATTTTACAAGTCGTCGAAGAGTAGACGAGAGAAAGCTGTAAACTTTTTCTCTCAGAACTGCGCGAAAACTTGTATTCCGGCTCAAAACAACGAGATACATCGTTTTAGATCGAAACTAGCGAAATTCACGAGCATCGATTTTACAAGTCGTCGAAGAGTAGACGAGAGAAAGGTGTAAACTTTTTCTCTCAGAACTGCGCGAAAACTTGTATTCCGGCTCAAAATAACGGGATACATCGTTTTAGATCGGAACTAGCAAAATTCACGAGCATCGATTTTACTAGTCGTCGAAGAGTAGACGAGAGAAAGGTATAAACTTTTTCTCTTAGAACTGCACGAAAACTTCTATTCCGGCTCAAAACAACGGGATACATCGTTTTTGATCGAAACTAGCAAAATTCACGAGCATCGAGTTTACAAGTCGTCGAAGAGTAGACGAGAGAAAGGTGTAAACTTTTTCTCTCAGAACTGCGCGAAAACTTGTATTCCTGCTCAAAACAACGGGATACATCGTTTTAGATCGAAATAAGCGAGATTCACGAACTTCGATTTTACGAGACGTCGAAGAGCAGACGAGAGAAAGGTGTAAACTTTTTCTCTCAGAATTGCACGAAAACTTGTATTCCGGCTCAAAACAACGAGATAAATCGTTTTAGATAGAAGCTAGCAAAATTCACGAGCATCGATTTTACAAGTCGTCGAAGAGTAGACGAGAGAAGAGCTGTAAACGTTTTCTCTCAGAACTGCGGGAAAGCTTGTATTCCAGCTCAAAACAACGGGATGCATCGTTTTAGATCGAAACTAGCGAGATTCACGAACATCGATTTTACAAGTCTTCGAAGAGTAGACGAGACCTGTAAGCTTTTTCTCTCAGAACTGGAGGAAAACTTGTATTCCGGCTCAAAACAACGGGATACATCGTTTTAGATCGAAACTAGCGTGATTTACGCACTTCGATTTTACAAGTCGTCGAAGAGTAGACGAGAGAAAGGTGTAAACTTTTTCTCTCAGAATTGCGCGAAAACTTGTATTCCGGCTCAAAATAACGGGATACATCGTTTTAGATCGAAACTAGCAAAATTCACGAGCATCGATTTTACTAGTCGTCGAAGTGTAGACGAGAGAGAGCTGTAAACGTTTTCTCTCAGAACTGCGGGAAAACTTGTATTCCAGCCCAATACAACGGGATACATCGTTTTAGATCGAAACTACCGAGATTTACGAACTTCGATTTTAAGTCGTCGAAGAGCAGACGAGAGAAAGGTGTAAACTTTTTCTCTCAGAACTGCGCGAAAACTTGTATTACGGCTCAAAACAACGAGATAAATCGTTTTAGATAGAAGCTAGCAAAATTCACGAGCATCGATTTTGCAAGTCGTTGAAGAGTAGACGAGAGAAAGGTGTAAACGTTTTCTCTCAGAACAGTGCGAAAACTTGAATTCCGGCTGAAAACAACGGGATACATCGTTGTAGATAGAAACTAGCGAGATTCACGAACATCGATTTTACAAGTCGTCGAAGAGTAGACGAGAAAGAGCTGTAAACGTTTTCTCTCAGAACTACGGGAAAACTTGTATTCCGGCTCAAAACAACGGGATACATCGTTTTAGATCGAAACTAGCGAGATTCACGAACATCGATTTTACAAGTCGTCAAAGAGTAGACGAGAGCTGTAAACTTTTTCTCTCAGAACTGCGGGAAAACTTGTCTTCCGGCTCAAAACACCGGGATACATCGTTTTAGATTGAAACTAGCGAGATTCACGAACATCGGTTTTACAAGTCGTCAAAGAGTAGACGAGAGCTGTAAACTTTTTCTCTCAGAACTGCGGGAAAACTTGTATTCCGGCTCAAAACAACGGGATACATCGTTTTAGATCGAAACTAGCGAGATTCACGAACATCGATTTTACAAGTCGTCGAAGAGTAGACGAGAGCAGCTGTAAACTTTTTCTCTCAGAACTGCGAGGAAAACTTGTATTCCGGCTCAAAACAACGGAATACATCGTTTTAGATCGAAACTGGCGAGATTTACGCAATTAGATTTTACAAGTCGTCGAAGAGTAGACGAGAGAAAGCTGTAAACTTTTTCTCTCAGAACTGCGTGAAAACTTGTATTCCGGCTCAAAACAACGAGATACATCGTTTTAGATCGAAACTAGCGAAATTCACGAGCATCGATTTTACAAGTCGTCGAAGAGTAGACGAGAGAAAGGTGTAAACTTTTTCTCTCAGAACTGCGCGAAAACTTGTATTCCGGCTCAAAATAACGGGATACATCGTTTTAGATCGGAACTAGCGAGATTCACGAACATCGATTTTACTAGTCGTCGAAGAGTAGACGAGAGAAGGTGTAAACTTTTTCTCTCAAAACGGCGCGAAAACTTGTATTCCGGCTCGAAACAACGAGATACATTGTTTTAGATCAAAACTAGGAAATATCACGAGCATCGAGTTTACAAGTCGTCGAAGAGCCGACGAGAGAAAGGTGTAAACTTTTTATCTCAGAACTGCGCGAAGACTTGTATTCCGGCTCAAAACAACGAGATACATCGTTTTAGATTGAAACTAGCGTGATTTACGCACTACGATTTTACAACTCGTCGAAGAGTAGACGAGAGAGAGCTGTAAGCTTTTTCTCCCAGAACTTCGCGAAAACTTGTATTCCGGCTCAAAACAACGAGATACATCGTTTTAGATCGAAACTAGCAAAATTCACGAGCATCGATTTTACAAGTCGTCGAAGAGTAGACGAGAGAAAGCTGTAAACTTTTTCTCTCAGAACTGCGCGAAAACTTCTATTCCGGCTCAAAACAACGAGATACATCGTTTTAGATCGAAACTACCGAGATTTACGAACTTCGATTTTACAAGTCGTCGAAGAGCAGACGAGAGAACGGTGTAAACGTTTTCTCTTAGAACTGCGCGAAAACTTGTATTCCGGCTCAAAACAACGAGAAAAATTGTTTTAGATAGAAGCTAGCAAAATTCACGAGCATCGATTTTACAAGTCGTCGAAGAGTAGACGAGAGAAAGGTGTAAACTTTTTCTCTCAGAACAGTGCGAAAACTTGAATTCCGGCTGAAAACAACGGGATACATCGTTTTAGATCGAAACTAGCGAGATTCACGAACATCGATTTTACAAGTCGTCGAAGAGTAGACGAGAGAAAGCTCTAAACTTTTTCTCTCAGAACTGCGCGAGAACTTGTCTTCCGGGTCAAAACACCGGGATACATCGATTTAGATTGAAACTAGCGAGATTCACGAACATCGGTTTTACAAGTCGTCAAAGAGTAGACGAGAGCTGTAAACTTTTTCTCTCAGAACTGCGGGAAAACTTGTATTCCAGCTCAAAACAACGGGATACATCATTTTAGATCGAAACTAGCAAAATTCACGAGCATCGATTTTACAAGTCGTCGAAGAGTAGACGAGAGAAAGGTGTAAACTTTTTCTCTCAGAACTGCGCGAAAACTTGTATTCCGGCTCAAAATAACGGGATACATCGTTTTAAATCGAAACTAGCAAAATTCACGAGCATCGATTTTACTAGTCGTCGAAGTGTAGACGAGAGAGAGCTGTAAACGTTTTCTCTCAGAACTGCGGGAAAACTTGTATTCCAGCCCAATACAACGGGATACATCGTTTTAGATCGAAACTACCGAGATTTACGAACTTCGATTTTAAGTCGTCGAAGAGCAGACGAGAGAAAGGTGTAAACTTTTTCTCTCAGAACTGCGCGAAAACTTGTATTCCGGCTCAAAACAACGAGATAAATCGTTTTAGATAGAAGCTAGCAAAATTCACGAGCATCGATTTTGCAAGTCTTTGAAGAGTAGACGAGAGAAAGGTGTAAACGTTTTCTCTCAGAACAGTGCGAAAACTTGAATTCCGGCTGAAAACAACGGGATACATCGTTGTAGATCGAAACTAGCGAGATTCACGAACATCGATTTTACAAGTCGTCGAAGAGTAGACGAGAGAAAGCTCTAAACTTTTCCTCTCAGAACTGCGCGAAAACTTGTATTCCGGCTCAAAACACCGGGATACATCGTTTTAGATTGAAACTAGCGAGATTCACGAACATCGATTTTACAAGTCGTCAAAGAGTAGACGAGAGCTGTAAACTTTTTCTCTCAGAACTGCGGGAAAACTTGTATTCCAGCTCAAAACAACGGGATACATCGTTTTAGATCGAAACTACCGAGATTTACGAACTTCGATTTTACAAGTCGTCGAAGAGCAGACGAGATAACGGTGTAAACTTTTTCTCTCAGAACTGCGCGAAAACTTGTATTCCGGCTCAAAACAACGAGAATACATCGTTTTAGATCGAAGCTAGCAAAATTCACGAGCATCGATTTTACAAGTCGTCGAAGAGTAGACGAGAGAAAGCTGTAAACTTTTTCTCTCAGAACAGTGCGAAAACTTGTATTCCGGCTCAAAACAACGGGATACATCGTTTTAGATCGAAACTAGCGAGATTCACGAACATCGATTTTACAAGTCGTCGAAGAGTAGACGAGAGAAAGCTCTAAACTTTTTCTCTCAGAACTGCGCGAGAACTTGTATTCCGGCTCAAAACACCGGGATACATCGATTTAGATTGAAACTAGCGAGATTCACGAACATCGGTTTTACAAGTCGTCAAAGAGTAGACGAGAGCTGTAAACTTTTTCTCTCAGAACTGCGGGAAAACTTGTATTCCAGCTCAAAACAACGGGATACATCGTTTTAGATCGAAACTAGCGAGATTCACGAACATCGATTTTACAAGTCGTCGAAGAGTAGACGAGACCTGTAAACTTTTTCTCTCAGAACTGGAGGAAAACTTGTATTTCGGCTCAAAACAACGGAATACATCGTTTTAGATCGAAACTGGCGAGATTTACGCAATTAGATTTTACAAGTCGTCGAAGAGTAGACGAGAGAAAGCTGTAAACTTTTTCTCTCAGAACTGCGTGAAAACTTGTATTCCGGCTCAAAACAACGAGATACATCGTTTTAGATCGAAACTAGCGAAATTCACGAGCATCGATTTTACAAGTCGTCGAAGAGTAGACGAGAGAAAGGTGTAAACTTTTTCTCTCAGAACTGCGCGAAAACTTGTATTCCGGCTCAAAATAACGAGATACATCGTTTTAGATCGGAACTAGCAAAATTCACGAGCATCGATTTTACTAGTCGTCGAAGAGTAGACGAGAGAAAGGTATAAACTTTTTCTCTTAGAACTGCACGAAAACTTGTATTCCGGCTCAAAACAACGGGATACATTGTTTTTGATCGAAACTAGCAAAATTCACGAGCATCGAGTTTACAAGTCGTCGAAGAGTAGACGAGAGAAAGGTGTAAACTTTTTCTCTCAGAACTGCGCGAAAACTTGTATTCCTGTTCAAAACAACGGGATACATCGTTTTAGATCGAAATAAGCGAGATTCACGAACTTCGATTTTACGAGACGTCGAAGTGCAGACGAGAGAAAGGTGTAAACTTTTTCTCTCAGAATTGCACGAAAACTTGTATTCCGGCTCAAAACAACGAGATAAATCGTTTTAGATAGAAGCTAGCAAAATTTACGAGCATCGATTTTACAAGTCGTCGAAGAGTAGACGAGAAAGAGCTGTAAACGTTTTCTCTCAGAACTGCGGGAAAGCTTGTATTCCAGCTCAAAACAACGGGATGCATCGTTTTAGATCGAAACTAGCGAGATTCACGAACATCGATTTTACAAGTCTTCGAAGAGTAGACGAGACCTGTAAGCTTTTTCTCTCAGAACTGGAGGAAAACTTGTATTCCGGCTCAAAACAACGGGATACATCGTTTTAGATCGAAACTAGCGTGATTTACGCACTTCGTTTTTACAACTCGTCGAAGAGTAGACGAGAGAGAGCTGTAAGCTTTTTCTCCCAGAACTTCGCGAAAACTTGTATTCCGGCTCAAAACAACGAGATACATCGTTTTAGATCGAAACTAGCAAAATTCACGAGCATCGATTTTACAAGTCGTCGAAGAGTAGACGAGAGAAAGGTGTAAACTTTTTCTCGCAGAATTGCGCGAAAACTTGTATTCCGGCTCAAAATAACGGGATACATCGTTTTAGATCGAAACTAGCAAAATTCACGAGCATCGATTTTACTAGTCGTCGAAGTGTAGACGAGAGAGAGCTGTAAACGTTTTCTCTCAGAACTGCGGGAAAACTTGTATTCCAGCCCAATACAACGGGATACATCGTTTTAGATCGAAACTACCGAGATTTACGAACTTCGATTTTAAGTCGTCGAAGAGCAGACGAGAGAAAGGTGTAAACTTTTTCTCTCAGAACTGCGCGAAAACTTGTATTCCGGCTCAAAACAACGAGATAAATCGTTTTAGATAGAAGCTAGCAAAATTCACGAGCATCGATTTTGCAAGTCGTTGAAGAGTAGACGAGAGAAAGGTGTAAACGTTTTCTCTCAGAACAGTGCGAAAACTTGAATTCCGGCTGAAAACAACGGGATACATCGTTGTAGATCGAAACTAGCGAGATTCACGAACATCGATTTTACAAGTCGTCGAAGAGTAGACGAGAGAAAGCTCTAAACTTTTTCTCTCAGAACTGCGCGAAAACTTGTATTGCGGCTCAAAACACCGGGATACATCGTTTTAGATTGAAACTAGCGAGATTCACGAACATCGATTTTACAAGTCGTCAAAGAGTAGACGAGAGCTGTAAACGTTTTCTCTCAGAACTGCGGGAAAACTTGTATTCCAGCTCAAAACAACGGGATACATCGTTTTAGATCGAAACTAGCGAGATTCACGAACATCGATTTTACAAGTCGTCGAAGAGTAGACGAGACCTGTAAACTTTTTCTCTCAGAACTGGAGGAAAACTTGTATTTCGGCTCAAAACAACGGAATACATCGTTTTAGATCGAAACTGGCGAGATTTACGCAATTAGATTTTACAAGTCGTCGAAGAGTAGACGAGAGAAAGCTGTAAACTTTTTCTCTCAGAACTGCGCGAAAACTTGTATTCCGGCTCAAAACAACGAGATACATCGTTTTAGATCGAAACTAGCGAAATTCACGAGCATCGATTTTACAAGTCGTCGAAGAGTAGACGAGAGAAAGGTGTAAACTTTTTCTCTCAGAACTGCGCGAAAACTTGTATTCCGGCTCAAAATAACGGGATACATCGTTTTAGATCGGAACTAGCAAAATTCACGAGCATCGATTTTACTAGTCGTCGAAGAGTAGACGAGAGAAAGGTATAAACTTTTTCTCTTAGAACTGCACGAAAACTTCTATTCCGGGTCAAAACAACGGGATACATCGTTTTTGATCGAAACTAGCAAAATTCACGAGCATCGAGTTTACAAGTCGTCGAAGAGTAGACGAGAGAAAGGTGTAAACTTTTTCTCTCAGAACTGCGCGAAAACTTGTATTCCTGCTCAAAACAACGGGATACATCGTTTTAGATCGAAATAAGCGAGATTCACGAACTTCGATTTTACGAGACGTCGAAGAGCAGACGAGAGAAAGGTGTAAACTTTTTCTCTCAGAATTGCACGAAAACTTGTATTCCGGCTCAAAACAACGAGATAAATCGTTTTAGATAGAAGCTAGCAAAATTCACGAGCATCGATTTTACAAGTCGTCGAAGAGTAGACGAGAAAGAGCTGTAAACGTTTTCTCTCAGAACTGCGGGAAAGCTTGTATTCCAGCTCAAAACAACGGGATGCATCGTTTTAGATCGAAACTAGCGAGATTCACGAACATCGATTTTACAAGTCTTCGAAGAGTAGACGAGACCTGTAAGCTTTTTCTCTCAGAACTGGAGGAAAACTTGTATTCCGGCTCAAAACAACGGGATACATCGTTTTAGATCGAAACTAGCGTGATTTACGCACTTCGATTTTACAAGTCGTCGAAGAGTAGACGAGAGAAAGGTGTAAACTTTTTCTCTCAGAATTGCGCGAAAACTTGTATTCCGGCTCAAAATAACGGGATACATCGTTTTAGATCGAAACTAGCAAAATTCACGAGCATCGATTTTACTAGTCGTCGAAGTGTAGACGAGAGAGAGCTGTAAACGTTTTCTCTCAGAACTGCGGGAAAACTTGTATTCCAGCCCAATACAACGGGATACATCGTTTTAGATCGAAACTACCGAGATTTACGAACTTCGATTTTAAGTCGTCGAAGAGCAGACGAGAGAAAGGTGTAAACTTTTTCTCTCAGAACTGCGCGAAAACTTGTATTACGGCTCAAAACAACGAGATAAATCGTTTTAGATAGAAGCTAGCAAAATTCACGAGCATCGATTTTGCAAGTCGTTGAAGAGTAGACGAGAGAAAGGTGTAAACGTTTTCTCTCAGAACAGTGCGAAAACTTGAATTCCGGCTGAGAACAACGGGATACATCGTTGTAGATAGAAACTAGCGAGATTCACGAACATCGATTTTACAAGTCGTCGAAGAGTAGACGAGAAAGAGCTGTAAACGTTTTCTCTCAGAACTACGGGAAAGCTTGTATTCCAGCTCAAAACAACGGGATGCATCGTTTTAGATCGAAACTAGCGAGATTCACGAACATCGATTTTACAAGTCTTCGAAGAGTAGACGAGACCTGTAAACTTTTTCTCTCAGAACTGGAGGAAAACTTGTATTCCGGCTCAAAACAACGGGATACATCGTTTTAGATCGAAACTAGCGTGATTTACGCACTTCGATTTTACAACTCGTCGAAGAGTAGACGAGAGAGAGCTGTAAGCTTTTTCTCCCAGAACTTCGCGAAAACTTGTATTCCGGCTCAAAACAACGAGATACATCATTTTAGATCGAAACTAGCAAAATTCACGAGCATCGATTTTACAAGTCGTCGAAGAGTAAACGAGAGAAAGGTGTAAACTTTTTCTCTCAGAACTGCGCGAAAACTTGTATTCCGGCTCAAAATAACGGGATACATCGTTTTAAATCGAAACTAGCAAAATTCACGAGCATCGATTTTACTAGTCGTCGAAGTGTAGACGAGAGAGAGCTGTAAACGTTTTCTCTCAGAACTGCGGGAAAACTTGTATTCCAGCCCAATACAACGGGATACATCGTTTTAGATTGAAACTACCGAGATTTACGAACTTCGATTTTAAGTCGTCGAAGAGCAGACGAGAGAAAGGTGTAAACTTTTTCTCTCAGAACTGCGCGAAAACTTGTATTACGGCTCAAAACAACGAGATAAATCGTTTTAGATAGAAGCTAGCAAAATTCACGAGCATCGATTTTGCAAGTCGTTGAAGAGTAGACGAGAGAAAGGTGTAAACGTTTTCTCTCAGAACAGTGCGAAAACTTGAATTCCGGCTGAAAACAACGGGATACATCGTTGTAGATCGAAACTAGCGAGATTCACGAACATCGATTTTACAAGTCGTCGAAGAGTAGACGAGAGAAAGCTCTAAACTTTTTCTCTCAGAACTGCGCGAAAACTTGTATTCCGGCTCAAAACACCAGGATACATCGTTTTAGATTGAAACTAGCGAGATTCACGAACATCGATTTTACAAGTCGTCGAAGAGTAGACGAGACCTGTAAACTTTTTCTCTCAGAACTGGAGGAAAACTTGTATTTCGGCTCAAAACAACGGAATACATCGTTTTAGATCGAAACTGGCGAGATTTACGCAATTAGATTTTACAAGTCGTCGAAGAGTAGACGAGAGAAAGCTGTAAACTTTTTCTCTCAGAACTGCGCGAAAACTTGTATTCCGGCTCAAAACAACGAGATACATCGTTTTAGATCGAAACTAGCGAAATTCACGAGCATCGATTTTACAAGTCGTCGAAGAGTAGACGAGAGAAAGGTGTAAACTTTTTCTCTCAGAACTGCGCGAAAACTTGTATTCCGGCTCAAAATAACGGGATACATCGTTTTAGATCGGAACTAGCAAAATTCACGAGCATCGATTTTACTAGTCGTCGAAGAGTAGACGAGAGAAAGGTATAAACTTTTTCTCTTAGAACTGCACGAAAACTTGTATTCCGGCTCAAAACAACGGGATACATCGTTTTTGATCGAAACTAGCAAAATTCACGAACATCGAGTTTACAAGTCGTCGAAGAGTAGACGAGAGAAAGGTGTAAACTTTTTCTCTCAGAACTGCGCGAAAACTTGTATTCCTGCTCAAAACAACGGGATACATCGTTTTAGATCGAAATAGGCGAGATTCACGAACATCGATTTTACTAGTCGTCGAAGAGTAGACGAGAGAAAGGTATAAACTTTTTCTCTCAGAACTGCGCGAAAACTTGTATTCCGGCTCAAAACAACGGGATACATCGTTTTGGACCGAAAATAGCAAAATTCACGAGCATCGATTTTACAAGTCGTCGAAGAGTAGACGAGAGAAAGGTGTAAACTTTTTATCTCAGAACTGCGCGAAAACTTGTATTCCGGCTCAAAACAACGAGATACATCGTTTTAGATCGAAACTAGCGAAATTCACGAGCATCGATTTTACAAGTCGTCGAAGAGTAGACGAGAGAAAGGTGTAAACTTTTTCTCTCAGAACTGCGCGAAAACTTGTATTCCGGCTCAAAATAACGGGATACATCGTTTTAGATCGGAACTAGCAAAATTCACGAGCATCGATTTTACTAGTCGTCGAAGAGTAGACGAGAGAAAGGTATAAACTTTTTCTCTTAGAACTGCACGAAAACTTGTATTCCGGGTCAAAACAACGGGATACATCGTTTTTGATCGAAACTAGCAAAATTCACGAGCATCGAGTTTACAAGTCGTCGAAGAGTAGACGAGAGAAAGGTGTAAACTTTTTCTCTCAGAACTGCGCGAAAACTTGTATTCCTGCTCAAAACAACGGGATACATCGTTTTAGATCGAAATAAGCGAGATTCACGAACTTCGATTTTACGAGACGTCGAAGAGCAGACGAGAGAAAGGTGTAAACTTTTTCTCTCAGAATTGCACGAAAACTTGTATTCCGGCTCAAAACAACGAGATAAATCGTTTTAGATAGAAGCTAGCAAAATTCACGAGCATCGATTTTTCAAGTCGTCGAAGAGTAGACGAGAAAGAGCTGTAAACGTTTTCTCTCAGAACTGCGGGAAAGCTTGTATTCCAGCTCAAAACAACGGGATGCATCGTTTTAGATCGAAACTAGCGAGATTCACGAACATCGATTTTACAAGTCTTCGAAGAGTAGACGAGACCTGTAAGCTTTTTCTCTCAGAACTGGAGGAAAACTTGTATTCCGGCTCAAAACAACGGGATACATCGTTTTAGATTGAAACTAGCGTGATTTACGCACTTCGATTTTACAAGTCGTCGAAGAGTAGACGAGAGAAAGGTGTAAACTTTTTCTCTCAGAATTGCGCGAAAACTTGTATTCCGGCTCAAAATAACGGGATACATCGTTTTAGATCGGGACTAGCAAAATTCACGAGCATCGATTTTACTAGTCGTCGAAGTGTAGACGAGAGAGAGCTGTAAACGTTTTCTCTCAGAACTGCGGGAAAACTTGTATTCCAGCCCAATACAACGGGATACATCGTTTTAGATCGAAACTACCGAGATTTACGAACTTCGATTTTAAGTCGTCGAAGAGCAGACGAGAGAAAGGTGTAAACTTTTTCTCTCAGAACTGCGCGAAAACTTGTATTACGGCTCAAAACAACGAGATAAATCGTTTTAGATAGAAGCTAGCAAAATTCACGAGCATCGATTTTGCAAGTCGTTGAAGAGTAGACGAGAGAAAGGTGTAAACGTTTTCTCTCAGAACAGTGCGAAAACTTGAATTCCGGCTGAAAACAACGGGATACATCGTTGTAGATCGAAACTAGCGAGATTCACGAACATCGAATTTACAAGTCGTCGAAGAGTAGACGAGAGAAAGCTCTAAACTTTTTCTCTCAGAACTGCGCGAAAACTTGTATTCCGGCTCAAAACACCGGGATACATCGTTTTAGATTGAAACTAGCGAGATTCACGAACATCGATTTTACAAGTCGTCGAAGAGTAGACGAGACCTGTAAACTTTTTCTCTCAGAACTGGAAGAAAACTTGTATTTCGGCTCAAAACAACGGAATACATCGTTTTAGATCGAAACTTGCGAGATTTACGCAATTAGATTTTACAAGTCGTCGAAGAGTAGACGAGAGAAAGCTGTAAACTTTTTCTCTCAGAACTGCGCGAAAACTTGTATTCCGGCTCAAAACAACGAGATACATCGTTTTAGATCGAAACTAGCGAAATTCACGAGCATCGATTTTACAAGTCGTCGAAGAGTAGACGAGAGAAAGGTGTAAACTTTTTCTCTCAGAACTGCGCGAAAACTTGTATTCCGGCTCAAAATAACGGGATACATCGTTTTAGATCGGAACTAGCAAAATTCACGAGCATCGATTTTACTAGTCGTCGAAGAGTAGACGAGAGAAAAGTATAAACTTTTTCTCTTAGAACTGCACGAAAACTTGTATTCCGGCTCAAAACAACGGGATACATCGTTTTTGATCGAAACTAGCAAAATTCACGAGCATCGAGTTTACAAGTCGTCGCAGAGTAGACGAGAGAAAGGTGTAAACTTTTTCTCTCAGAACTGCGCGAAAACTTGTATTCCTGCTCAAAACAACGGGATACATCGTTTTAGATCGAAATAAGCGAGATTCACGAACATCGATTTTACTAGTCGTCGAAGAGTAGACGAGAGAAAGGTATAAACTTTTTCTCTCAGAACTGCGCGAAAACTTGTATTCCGGCTCAAAACAACGGGATACATCGCTTTGGACCGAAAATAGCAAAATTCACAAGCATCGATTTTACAAGTCGTCGAAGAGTAGACGAGAGAAAAGTGTAAACTTTTTATCTCAGAACTGCGCGAAAACTTGTATTCCGGCTCAAAACAACGGGATACATCGTTTTAGATCGAAAATAGCGAGATTTATGCACTTCGATTTTACAAATCGTCGAAGAGTAGACGAGAGAAAGCTGTAAACTTTTTCTCTCAAAACTGCGCGAAAACTTGTATTCCGGCTCAAAACAATGGGATACATCGTTTTAGATCAAAACTAGCGAGATTTACGAACTTTGATTTTACAAGTCGGCGAAGAGTACACGAGAGAGAACTGTAAACTTTTTCTCTCAGAACTGCACGAAAACTTGAATTCCGGCTCGAAACAACGGGATACATTGTTTTAGATCGAAACTAGCAAATATCACGAGCATCGATTTTACAAGTCGTCGAAGAGCCGACGAGAGAAAGGTGTAAACTTTTTATCTCAGAACTGCGCGAAAACTTGTATTCCGGCTCAAAACAACGAGATACATCGTTTTAGATCGAAACTAGCGAGATTCACGAACATCGATTTTACAAGTCGTCGAAGTGTAGACGAGAGAGAGCTGTAAACTTTTTCTCTCAGAACAGTGCGAAAACTTGAATTCTGGCTGAAAACAACGGGATACATCGTTTTAGATCGAAACTAGCGAGATTCACGAACATCGATTTTACAAGTCGTCGAAGAGTAGACGAGAGAAAGCTGTAAACTTTTTCTCTCAGAACTGCGCGAAAACATGTATTCCGGCTTATGTAGTCGAGGGTTCGACGGCATACCGTCTGGTCAGGAATCATGGCTTGATGAGGTTCACTGGTCACTGACCAAGGTCAACAAAAAATGACGTTTCGGGAGCGCTACGGCTCCCTTGTTCACAATGAGCAACCAGCTGGACGTCCCGGGCTTTTTGTAGCGGTTACTATCGTTTTGAGGCATTTCGCGTAGATAGGGTGCAACGTGCCGTCATTCTTATTTATTGTGTTGGGCGTAGTCTGGATGATTAATGACTCGAGATTTCGGCGGGCTGATACATTCTTTTCCGTTGTCACTATATCTGCTTCATCCCAGTTAATTTCGTGACCAGTCTCTTGCGCATGTTCCGCGATTGCGTTCGTTGTCACTTTTCCTTTTCGTACATCGTACTGATGTTCTTTCAGGCGTCTCTTGAAGTCTTTCGTTTCCCCTATGTAAACTGATGAACAGTCGGCGCAGGCAATCTTGTAAACCACGCCGGGAAAACTGGCACGAGGGAGCTGGTCTTTCACGTTTACAAGCTCATTTCTTATCTTGCTTGTTGGGACATGTGCAACATGGACGCCGTGCTTGCGGAACATCCGCGCCAGCGCCTCGCTGATCCCCGGTACATACGGGATAGCGGCTCGTTTCGGTGCGTTAGCTCTTTCGTCTTCCCGGGCAGCAGGCTTACTTGATACAGCCACTCTTTGCGTGTTCCGAATGAAGGAAAGCGGGTAGCCGTTTCTTTTCAAATCTTTTTCCACGGTCTTCATTTCGTGGTTTAGGGCGGCGTCTTCACTGCATACTTCCCTGGCACGGTTGATTAGAGATGCCACCACTGACCGCTTATGACTGACAGGGTGTGCTGAATTGAAATTTAGGTACCTTCCGGAATGCGTCGGTTTCCGGTAGACGTGAAAACTAAGACCTGTTGGAGTACGGGTTACCACGGTGTCGAGGAACGGAAGGCAGCCGTCGGTCTCTTCCTCAACAGTGAAGTTGATTGAGGGCTCAATGGCATTAAGGTGATCGAGGAAAGTGCGGGTGTGCTTCCGGTCTATGACGCAGAAGCAGTCGTCCACATACCTAAAAAATACTTTTGGTCGCGGTTGGAAGGTGGCCAAAGCTTTGCTCTCGATGGCTTCCATAGCGATGTTAGCCGCTGTGACCGAGATGGCTGCCCCCATTGCTGTGCCAAAGGTCTGCTGGTAGAAGTTGCCGCTGTACGTAAAATATGTGTTGGTGAGACAGAATTGCAAGAGTTGGCAAAGTTCCGCTGCTTCGAACGGTGTCCGATCCTGCCACGAGGTGTCATTCTCGAGACGTTGCTTACATGTCTCAACTGCGAGATCAACAGGCACGCTTGTAAAAAGTGAGCAGACGTCGAAAGAAACGATCTCATCTGTGTCTTCCAGGGCGACCTCTTTGATCTTGTTGATGAAGTCGGATGAATTCTTGATGCCTGTGCCTGTCTTGCCCACCAGCGGTGAGAGAACGCCATGAAGGTACTGTGACAACGAGTATAAAGGAGACTTTCTAAAATCCACTATTGGGCGCAGGGGAATCCCTGGTTTATGCACCTTTGGTAGTCCGTATATGGCGGGCGCTGAGCCGTTTGTACATAGCAACTGATAATAAAGCCGTTTCATAGACGGAGGGATGCCCTTGAAGATCTCTGCTAGCATTTTTTGAAGAGACGTCTGCACTTTGGGAGTAGGGTCTTTCGGGATCCGGCAGTAAGTGGTCTCGTCCTGAAGCATGGCCTCCATTTTTTCCTTGTAAGAAGACCGGTCAAGGATAACAGTGACATTCCCTTTATCTGCCGGTAGGACGGCTATATCCTTGTTAGCCTGGAGGCTTCGAATTGCTGAGCGTTCATCTTGACCAAGAGGGCGGTTTGATGACGTCTTCTTCATGCGTGACAACACACCTATCGCCTTCGTTCGAACTTCATCCTGAACGTCTCGTTCCAGAAGTCGTACGGCCCCTTCTACGGCACATGCAACCTTTCGTGGGTCCGGTGCTTTCCCTTGGTTGAAATTCAAACCTAGGCTGAGCACCTTGGCTTCGGATGGATTCAATTTGTAGGACGACAGGTTCCGTGTTTCGAAGATTAGTGCGGCCCTGGTCGCTATCCCCTTTTCAGCAAGTAAAGTCTGCAGCTTTTGATCCTGCGATTTCAGATGTCTATCCTCTCTTCTGTACATTTCTTGGTTCGCAACCAACTCAACACTGGCAAGGACATCCGGAGCGATAAATTCCAATTGTCGCTTTGCAAAGAACAGTTCAGTTTCTAAGCGCTTCTTTGTCAGCTTGCATTCTTCAATCCTTGCTTGAAGGAGATGACGTTCAGCTTTTGCAACCACATGCAGACCAAAACGTGTCTTTACCGGTTTCTTTAGACGCAAGGATCTTGGAATAACGTGGTTAGACTTACAGTCGAGGTTGAAACGCAGGTGCGTGGAGTAAGCAGCAAGTCTTGCTGAGGTGCTTACAAAACGGCGTATTCCGGTGACGGCCGGTTGTCCATATTGATGGCGTAAAGTGATGTAGTCGAGGGTTCGACGGCATACCGTCTGGTCAGGAATCATGGCTTGATGAGGTTCACTGGTCACTGACCAAGGTCAACAAAAAATGACGTTTCGGGAGCGCTACGGCTCCCTTGTTCACAATGAGCAACCAGCTGGACGTCCCGGGCTTTTTGTAGCGGTTACTATCGTTTTGAGGCATTTCGCGTAGATAGGGTGCAACGTGCCGTCATTCTTATTTATTGTGTTGGGCGTAGTCTGGATGATTAATGACTCGAGATTTCGGCGGGCTGATACATTCTTTTCCGTTGTCACTATATCTGCTTCATCCCAGTTAATTTCGTGACCAGTCTCTTGCGCATGTTCCGCGATTGCGTTCGTTGTCACTTTTCCTTTTCGTACATCGTACTGATGTTCTTTCAGGCGTCTCTTGAAGTCTTTCGTTTCCCCTATGTAAACTGATGAACAGTCGGCGCAGGCAATCTTGTAAACCACGCCGGGAAAACTGGCACGAGGGAGCTGGTCTTTCACGTTTACAAGCTCATTTCTTATCTTGCTTGTTGGGACATGTGCAACATGGACGCCGTGCTTGCGGAACATCCGCGCCAGCGCCTCGCTGATCCCCGGTACATACGGGATAGCGGCTCGTTTCGGTGCGTTAGCTCTTTCGTCTTCCCGGGCAGCAGGCTTACTTGATACAGCCACTCTTTGCGTGTTCCGAATGAAGGAAAGCGGGTAGCCGTTTCTTTTCAAATCTTTTTCCACGGTCTTCATTTCGTGGTTTAGGGCGGCGTCTTCACTGCATACTTCCCTGGCACGGTTGATTAGAGATGCCACCACTGACCGCTTATGACTGACAGGGTGTGCTGAATTGAAATTTAGGTACCTTCCGGAATGCGTCGGTTTCCGGTAGACGTGAAAACTAAGACCTGTTGGAGTACGGGTTACCACGGTGTCGAGGAACGGAAGGCAGCCGTCGGTCTCTTCCTCAACAGTGAAGTTGATTGAGGGCTCAATGGCATTAAGGTGATCGAGGAAAGTGCGGGTGTGCTTCCGGTCTATGACGCAGAAGCAGTCGTCCACATACCTAAAAAATACTTTTGGTCGCGGTTGGAAGGTGGCCAAAGCTTTGCTCTCGATGGCTTCCATAGCGATGTTAGCCGCTGTGACCGAGATGGCTGCCCCCATTGCTGTGCCAAAGGTCTGCTGGTAGAAGTTGCCGCTGTACGTAAAATATGTGTTGGTGAGACAGAATTGCAAGAGTTGGCAAAGTTCCGCTGCTTCGAACGGTGTCCGATCCTGCCACGAGGTGTCATTCTCGAGACGTTGCTTACATGTCTCAACTGCGAGATCAACAGGCACGCTTGTAAAAAGTGAGCAGACGTCGAAAGAAACGATCTCATCTGTGTCTTCCAGGGCGACCTCTTTGATCTTGTTGATGAAGTCGGATGAATTCTTGATGCCTGTGCCTGTCTTGCCCACCAGCGGTGAGAGAACGCCATGAAGGTACTGTGACAACGAGTATAAAGGAGACTTTCTAAAATCCACTATTGGGCGCAGGGGAATCCCTGGTTTATGCACCTTTGGTAGTCCGTATATGGCGGGCGCTGAGCCGTTTGTACATAGCAACTGATAATAAAGCCGTTTCATAGACGGAGGGATGCCCTTGAAGATCTCTGCTAGCATTTTTTGAAGAGACGTCTGCACTTTGGGAGTAGGGTCTTTCGGGATCCGGCAGTAAGTGGTCTCGTCCTGAAGCATGGCCTCCATTTTTTCCTTGTAAGAAGACCGGTCAAGGATAACAGTGACATTCCCTTTATCTGCCGGTAGGACGGCTATATCCTTGTTAGCCTGGAGGCTTCGAATTGCTGAGCGTTCATCTTGACCAAGAGGGCGGTTTGATGACGTCTTCTTCATGCGTGACAACACACCTATCGCCTTCGTTCGAACTTCATCCTGAACGTCTCGTTCCAGAAGTCGTACGGCCCCTTCTACGGCACATGCAACCTTTCGTGGGTCCGGTGCTTTCCCTTGGTTGAAATTCAAACCTAGGCTGAGCACCTTGGCTTCGGATGGATTCAATTTGTAGGACGACAGGTTCCGTGTTTCGAAGATTAGTGCGGCCCTGGTCGCTATCCCCTTTTCAGCAAGTAAAGTCTGCAGCTTTTGATCCTGCGATTTCAGATGTCTATCCTCTCTTCTGTACATTTCTTGGTTCGCAACCAACTCAACACTGGCAAGGACATCCGGAGCGATAAATTCCAATTGTCGCTTTGCAAAGAACAGTTCAGTTTCTAAGCGCTTCTTTGTCAGCTTGCATTCTTCAATCCTTGCTTGAAGGAGATGACGTTCAGCTTTTGCAACCACATGCAGACCAAAACGTGTCTTTACCGGTTTCTTTAGACGCAAGGATCTTGGAATAACGTGGTTAGACTTACAGTCGAGGTTGAAACGCAGGTGCGTGGAGTAAGCAGCAAGTCTTGCTGAGGTGCTTACAAAACGGCGTATTCCGGTGACGGCCGGTTGTCCATATTGATGGCGTAAAGTGATGTAGTCGAGGGTTCGACGGCATACCGTCTGGTCAGGAATCATGGCTTGATGAGGTTCACTGGTCACTGACCAAGGTCAACAAAAAATGACGTTTCGGGAGCGCTACGGCTCCCTTGTTCACAATGAGCAACCAGCTGGACGTCCCGGGCTTTTTGTAGCGGTTACTATCGTTTTGAGGCATTTCGCGTAGATAGGGTGCAACGTGCCGTCATTCTTATTTATTGTGTTGGGCGTAGTCTGGATGATTAATGACTCGAGATTTCGGCGGGCTGATACATTCTTTTCCGTTGTCACTATATCTGCTTCATCCCAGTTAATTTCGTGACCAGTCTCTTGCGCATGTTCCGCGATTGCGTTCGTTGTCACTTTTCCTTTTCGTACATCGTACTGATGTTCTTTCAGGCGTCTCTTGAAGTCTTTCGTTTCCCCTATGTAAACTGATGAACAGTCGGCGCAGGCAATCTTGTAAACCACGCCGGGAAAACTGGCACGAGGGAGCTGGTCTTTCACGTTTACAAGCTCATTTCTTATCTTGCTTGTTGGGACATGTGCAACATGGACGCCGTGCTTGCGGAACATCCGCGCCAGCGCCTCGCTGATCCCCGGTACATACGGGATAGCGGCTCGTTTCGGTGCGTTAGCTCTTTCGTCTTCCCGGGCAGCAGGCTTACTTGATACAGCCACTCTTTGCGTGTTCCGAATGAAGGAAAGCGGGTAGCCGTTTCTTTTCAAATCTTTTTCCACGGTCTTCATTTCGTGGTTTAGGGCGGCGTCTTCACTGCATACTTCCCTGGCACGGTTGATTAGAGATGCCACCACTGACCGCTTATGACTGACAGGGTGTGCTGAATTGAAATTTAGGTACCTTCCGGAATGCGTCGGTTTCCGGTAGACGTGAAAACTAAGACCTGTTGGAGTACGGGTTACCACGGTGTCGAGGAACGGAAGGCAGCCGTCGGTCTCTTCCTCAACAGTGAAGTTGATTGAGGGCTCAATGGCATTAAGGTGATCGAGGAAAGTGCGGGTGTGCTTCCGGTCTATGACGCAGAAGCAGTCGTCCACATACCTAAAAAATACTTTTGGTCGCGGTTGGAAGGTGGCCAAAGCTTTGCTCTCGATGGCTTCCATAGCGATGTTAGCCGCTGTGACCGAGATGGCTGCCCCCATTGCTGTGCCAAAGGTCTGCTGGTAGAAGTTGCCGCTGTACGTAAAATATGTGTTGGTGAGACAGAATTGCAAGAGTTGGCAAAGTTCCGCTGCTTCGAACGGTGTCCGATCCTGCCACGAGGTGTCATTCTCGAGACGTTGCTTACATGTCTCAACTGCGAGATCAACAGGCACGCTTGTAAAAAGTGAGCAGACGTCGAAAGAAACGATCTCATCTGTGTCTTCCAGGGCGACCTCTTTGATCTTGTTGATGAAGTCGGATGAATTCTTGATGCCTGTGCCTGTCTTGCCCACCAGCGGTGAGAGAACGCCATGAAGGTACTGTGACAACGAGTATAAAGGAGACTTTCTAAAATCCACTATTGGGCGCAGGGGAATCCCTGGTTTATGCACCTTTGGTAGTCCGTATATGGCGGGCGCTGAGCCGTTTGTACATAGCAACTGATAATAAAGCCGTTTCATAGACGGAGGGATGCCCTTGAAGATCTCTGCTAGCATTTTTTGAAGAGACGTCTGCACTTTGGGAGTAGGGTCTTTCGGGATCCGGCAGTAAGTGGTCTCGTCCTGAAGCATGGCCTCCATTTTTTCCTTGTAAGAAGACCGGTCAAGGATAACAGTGACATTCCCTTTATCTGCCGGTAGGACGGCTATATCCTTGTTAGCCTGGAGGCTTCGAATTGCTGAGCGTTCATCTTGACCAAGAGGGCGGTTTGATGACGTCTTCTTCATGCGTGACAACACACCTATCGCCTTCGTTCGAACTTCATCCTGAACGTCTCGTTCCAGAAGTCGTACGGCCCCTTCTACGGCACATGCAACCTTTCGTGGGTCCGGTGCTTTCCCTTGGTTGAAATTCAAACCTAGGCTGAGCACCTTGGCTTCGGATGGATTCAATTTGTAGGACGACAGGTTCCGTGTTTCGAAGATTAGTGCGGCCCTGGTCGCTATCCCCTTTTCAGCAAGTAAAGTCTGCAGCTTTTGATCCTGCGATTTCAGATGTCTATCCTCTCTTCTGTACATTTCTTGGTTCGCAACCAACTCAACACTGGCAAGGACATCCGGAGCGATAAATTCCAATTGTCGCTTTGCAAAGAACAGTTCAGTTTCTAAGCGCTTCTTTGTCAGCTTGCATTCTTCAATCCTTGCTTGAAGGAGATGACGTTCAGCTTTTGCAACCACATGCAGACCAAAACGTGTCTTTACCGGTTTCTTTAGACGCAAGGATCTTGGAATAACGTGGTTAGACTTACAGTCGAGGTTGAAACGCAGGTGCGTGGAGTAAGCAGCAAGTCTTGCTGAGGTGCTTACAAAACGGCGTATTCCGGTGACGGCCGGTTGTCCATATTGATGGCGTAAAGTGATGTAGTCGAGGGTTCGACGGCATACCGTCTGGTCAGGAATCATGGCTTGATGAGGTTCACTGGTCACTGACCAAGGTCAACAAACAAACAAGGTCCGGCTCAAAACACCGGGATACATCGTTTTACATTGAAACTAGCGAGATTCATGAACATCGATTTTACAAGTCGTCGAAGCGTAGACCAGAGAGAGCTGTAAACTTTTTCTCTCAGAACTGCGGGAAAACTTGTATTCCAGCTCAAAACACCGGGATACATCGTTTTAGATCGAAAGAAGCGAGATTTATGCACTTCGATTTCACAAATCGTCGAAGAGTAGACGAGAGAAAGCTGTAAACTTTTTCTCTCAGAATTGCGCAAAAACTTGTATTCCGGCTCAAAATAACGGGATACATCGTTTTAGATCGAAACTAGCAAAATTCACGAGCATCGATTTTACTAGTCGTCGAAGTGTAGACGAGAGAGAGCTGTAAACGTTTTCTCTCAGAACTGCGGGAAAACTTGTATTCCAGCCCAATACAACGGGATACATCGTTTTAGATCGAAACTACCGAGATTTACGAACTTCGATTTTAAGTCGTCGAAGAGCAGACGAGAGAAAGGTGTAAACTTTTTCTCTCAGAACTGCGCGAAAACTTGTATTACGGCTCAAAACAACGAGATAAATCGTTTTAGATAGAAGCTAGCAAAATTCACGAGCATCGATTTTGCAAGTCGTTGAAGACTAGACGAGAGAAAGGTGTAAACGTTTTCTCTCAGAACAGTGCGAAAACTTGAATTCCGGCTGAAAACAACGGGATACATCGTTGTAGATCGATACTAGCGAGATTCACGAACATCGATTTTACAAGTCGTCGAAGAGTAGACGAGAAAGAGCTGTAAACGTTTTCTCTCAGAACTGCGGGAAAGCTTGTATTCCAGCTCAAAACAACGGGATGCATCGTTTTAGATCGAAACTAGCGAGATTCACGAACATCGATTTTACAAGTCTTCGAAGAGTAGACGAGACCTGTAAGCTTTTTCTCTCAGAACTGGAGGAAAACTTGTATTCCGGCTCAAAACAACGGGATACATCGTTTTAGATCGAAACTAGCGTGATTTACGCACTTCGATTTTACAACTCGTCGAAGAGTAGACGAGAGAGAGCTGTAAGCTTTTTCTCCCAGAACTTCGCGAAAACTTTTATTCCGGCTCAAAACAACGAGATACATCATTTTAGATCGAAACTAGCAAAATTCATGAGCATCTATTTTACAAGTCGTCGAAGAGTAGACGAGAGAAAGGTGTAAACTTTTTCTCTCAGAACTGCGCGAAAACTTGTATTCCGGCTCAAAATAACGGGATACATCGTTTTAGATCGAAACTAGCAAAATTCACGAGCATCCATTTTACTAGTCGTCGAAGTGTAGACGAGAGAGAGCTGTAAACGTTTTCTCTCAGAACTGCGGGAAAACTTGTATTCCAGCCCAATACAACGGGATACATCGTTTTAGATCGAAACTACCGAGATTTACGAACTTCGATTTTAAGTCGTCGAAGAGCAGACGAGAGAAAGGTGTAAACTTTTTCTCTCAGAACTGCGCGAAAACTTGTATTACGGCTCAAAACAACGAGTTAAATCGTTTTAGATAGAAGCTAGCAAAATTCACGAGCATCGATTTTGCAAGTCGTCGAAGAGTAGACGAGAGAAAGCTCTAAACTTTTTCTCTCAGAACTGCGCGAAAACTTGTATTCCGGCTCAAAACACCGGGATACATCGTTTTAGATTGAAACTAGCTTGATTCACGAACATCGATTTTACAAGTCGTCGAAGAGTAGACGAGACCTGTAAACTTTTTCTCTCAGAACTGGAGGAAAACTTGTATTTCGGCTCAAAACAACGGAATACATCGTTTTAGATCGAAACTGGCGAGATTTACGCAATTAGATTTTACAAGTCGTCGAAGAGTAGACGAGAGAAAGCTGTAAACTTTTTCTCTCAGAACTGCGCGAAAACTTGTATTCCGGCTCAAAACAACGAGATACATCGTTTTAGATCGAAACTAGCGAAATTCACGAGCATCGATTTTACAAGTCGTCGAAGAGTAGACGAGAGAAAGGTGTAAACTTTTTCTCTCAGAACTGCGCGAAAACTTGTATTCCGGCTCAAAATAACGGGATACATCGTTTTAGATCGAAACTAGCAAAATTCACGAGCATCCATTTTACTAGTCGTCGAAGTGTAGACGAGAGAGAGCTGTAAACGTTTTCTCTCAGAACTGCGGGAAAACTTGTATTCCAGCCCAATACAACGGGATACATCGTTTTAGATCGAAACTACCGAGATTTACGAACTTCGATTTTAAGTCGTCGAAGAGCAGACGAGAGAAAGGTGTAAACTTTTTCTCTCAGAACTGCGCGAAAACTTGTATTACGGCTCAAAACAACGAGTTAAATCGTTTTAGATAGAAGCTAGCAAAATTCACGAGCATCGATTTTGCAAGTCGTTGAAGAGTAGACGAGAGAAAGGTGTAAACGTTTTCTCTCAGAACAGTGCGAAAACTTGAATTCCGGCTGAAAACAACGGAATACATCGTTGTAGATCGAAACTAGCGAGATTCACGAACATCGATTTTACAAGTCGTCGAAGAGTAGACGAGAGAAAGCTCTAAACTTTTTCTCTCAGAACTGCGCGAAAACTTGTATTCCGGCTCAAAACACCGGGATACATCGTTTTAGATTGAAACTAGCTTGATTCACGAACATCGATTTTACAAGTCGTCGAAGAGTAGACGAGACCTGTAAACTTTTTCTCTCAGAACTGGAGGAAAACTTGTATTTCGGCTCAAAACAACGGAATACATCGTTTTAGATCGAAACTGGCGAGATTTACGCAATTAGATTTTACAAGTCGTCGAAGAGTAGACGAGAGAAAGCTGTAAACTTTTTCTCTCAGAACTGCGCGAAAACTTGTATTCCGGCTCAAAACAACGAGATACATCGTTTTAGATCGAAACTAGCGAAATTCACGAGCATCGATTTTACAAGTCGTCGAAGAGTAGACGAGAGAAAGGTGTAAACTTTTTCTCTCAGAACTGCGCGAAAACTTGTATTCCGGCTCAAAATAACGGGATACATCGTTTTAGATCGGAACTAGCAAAATTCACGAGCATCGATTTTACTAGTCGTCGAAGAGTAGACGAGAGAAAGGTATAAACTTTTTCTCTTAGAACTGCACGAAAACTTGTATTCCGGCTTAAAACAACGGGATACATCGTTTTTGATCGAAACTAGCAAAATTCACGAGCATCGAGTTTACAAGTCGTCGAAGAGTAGACGAGAGAAAGGTGTAAACTTTTTCTCTCAGAACTGCGCGAAAACTTGTATTCCTGCTCAAAACAACGGGATACATCGTTTTAGATCGAAATAAGCGAGATTCACGAACATCGATTTTACTAGTCGTCGAAGAGTAGACGAGAGAAAGGTATAAACTTTTTCTCTCAGAACTGCGCGAAAACTTGTATTCCGGCTCAAAACAACGGGATACATCGTTTTAGACCGAAAATAGCAAAATTCACGAGCATCGATTTTACAAGTCGTCGAAGAGTAGACGAGAGAAAGGTGTAAACTTTTTATCTCAGAACTGCGCGAAAACTTGTATTCCGGCTCAAAACAACGGGATACATCGTTTTAGATCGAAAATAGCGAGATTTATGCACTTCGATTTTACAAATCGTCGAAGAGTAGACGAGAGAAAGCTGTAAACTTTTTCTCTCAAAACTGCGCGAAAACTTGTATTCCGGCTCAAAACAATGGGATACATCGTTTTAGATCAAAACTAGCGAGATTTACGAACTTTGATTTTACAAGTCGGCCAAGAGTACACGAGAGAGCACTGTAAACTTTTTCTCTCAGAACTGCACGAAAACTTGAATTCCGGCTCGAAACAACGGGATACATTGTTTTAGATCGAAACTAGCAAATATCACGAGCATCGATTTTACAAGTCGTCGAAGAGCCGACGAGAGAAAGGTGTAAACTTTTTATCTCAGAACTGCGCGAAAACTTGTATTCCGGCTCGAAACAACGGGATACGTTGTTTTAGATCGAAACTAGGAAATATCACGAGCATCGAGTTTACAAGTCGTCGAAGAGCCGACGAGAGAAAGGTGTTAACTTTTTATCTCAGAACTACGCGAAAACTTGTATTCCGGCTCAAAACAACGGGATACATCGTTTTAGATCGAAACTAGCGAGATTCACGAGCATCGATTTTACAAGTCGTCGAAGAGTAGACGAGAAAAGGTGTAAACTTTTTCTCTCAGAACTGCGCGAAAACTTGTATTCCGGCTCAAAACAACGGGATACATCGTTTTAGATCGAAAGTAGCGAGATTTATGCACTTCGATTTTACAAATCGTCGAAGAGTAGACGAGAGAAAGCTGTAAACTTTTTCTCTCAGAACTGCGCGAAAACTTGTATTCCGGCTCAAAACTATAGGATACATTGTTTTAGATCAAAACTAGCGAGATTTACGAACTTTGATTTTACAAGTCGGCGAAGAGTACACGAGAGAGCACTGTAAACTTTTTCTCTCAGAACTGCACGAAAACTTGAATTCCGGCTGAAAACAACACGATACATCGTTTTAGATCAAAACGCGAAATTCGCGAACATCGATTATACTAGTCGTCGAAGAGTACGCGTGAGAAGGTGTAAACTTTTTCTCTGAGAAATGCGCGAAAACTTGTATTCCGACTCGAAACAACGGGATACATCGTTTTAGATCGAACCTAGCGTGATTTACGCACTTCGATTTTACAACTCGTCGAAGATTAGACGAGAGAGCGCTGTAAGCTTTTTCTCCCAGAACTTCGCGAAAACTTGTATTCCGGCTCAAAACAACTGGATACATCGTTTTAGATCGAAACTAGCGAGATTCACAAACATCGATTTTACAAGTCGTCGAAGAGTAGACGAGACCTGTAAACTTTTTCTCTCAGAACTGGAGCAAAACTTGTATTCCGGCTCAAAACAACGGGATACATCGTTTTAGATCGAAACAAGCGAGATTCACGAACATCGATTTTACTAGTCGTCGAAGAGTAGACGAGAGAACGGTGTAAACTTTTTCTCTTAGAACTGCGCGAAAACTTGTATTCCGGCTCAAAACAACGAGATAAATCGTTTTATATAGAAGCTAGCAAAATTCACGAGCATCGATTTCACAAGTCGTCGAAGAGTAGACGAGAGAAAGGTGTAAACTTTTTCTCTCAGAACTGCGCGAAAACTTGTATTCCGGCTCAAAACACCGGGATACATCGTTTTAGATTGAAACTAGCGAGAATCACGAACATCGATTTTACAAGTCGTCGAAGAGTAGACCAGAGAGAGCTGTAAACTTTTTCTCTCAGAACTGCGGCAAAACTTGTATTCCGGCTCAAAACAACAAGATACATCGTCTTAGATCGAAACTAGCAAATTCACGAGCATCGATTTTACAAGTCGTCGAAGAGTAGACGAGAGAAAGGTGTAAACTTTTTCTCTATGAACTGCGCGAAAACTTGTATTCCGGCTCAGAATAACGGGATACATCGTTTTAGATTGAAACTAGCGAGATTCACGAACATCGATTTTACAAGTCGTCGAAGAAAAGACGAGACCTGTAAACTTTTTCTCTCAGAACTGCACGAAAACTTGAATTCCGGCTGAAAACAACACGATACATCGTTTTAGATCAAAACTAGAGAAATTCGCGAACATCGATTATACTAGTCGTCGAAGAGTACGCGTGAGAAGGTGTAAACTTTTTCTCTGAGAACTGCGCGAAAACTTGTATTCCGACTCGAAACAACGGGATACATCGTTTTAGATCGAAACTAGCGTGATTTACGCACATCGATTTTACAGCTCGTCGAAGAGTAGACGAGAGAGAGCTGTAAGCTTTTTCTCCCAGAACTTCGCGAAAACTTGTATTCCGGCTCAAAACAACGGGATACATCGTTTTAGATCGAAACTAGCGAGATTCACAAACATCGATTTTACAAGTCGTCGAAGAGTAGACGAGACCTGTAAACTTTTTCTCTCAGAACTGGAGCAAAACTTGTATTCCGGCTCAAAACAACGGGATACATCGTTTTAGATCGAAACAAGCGAGATTCACGAACATCAATTTTACTAGTCGTCGAAGAGTAGACGAGAGAAAGGTATAAACGTTTTCTCTCAGAACTGCGCGAAAACTTGTATTCCGGCTCAAAACAACGGGATACATCGTTTTAGATCGAAACTAAGCGAGATTCACGAACATCGATTTTACTAGTCGTCGAAGAGTAGACGAGAGAAAGGTATAAACTTTTTCTCTCAGAACTGCGCGAAAACTTGTATTCCGGCTCAAAACAACGGGATACATCGTTTTAGATCGAAACTAGCTAGATTCACGAACATCGATTTTACAAGTCGTCGAAGAGTAGACGAGACCTGTAAACTTTTTCTCTCAGAACTGGAGGAAAACTTGTATTCCGGCTCAAAACAACGGGATACATCGTTTTAGATCGAAACTAGCGAGATTTACGCACTTCGATTTTACAAGTCGTCGAAGAGTAGACGAGAGAGAGCTGTAAGCTTTTTCTCCCAGAACTTCGCGAAAACTTGTATTCCGGCTCAAAACAACGAGATACATCATTTTAGATCGAAACTAGCAAAATTCATGAGCATCTATTTTACAAGTCGTCGAAGAGTAGACGAGAGAAAGGTGTAAACTTTTTCTCTCAGAACTGCGCGAAAACTTGTATTCCGGCTCAAAATAACGGGATACATCGTTTTAGATCGAAACTAGCAAAATTCACGAGCATCCATTTTACTAGTCGTCGAAGTGTAGACGAGAGAGAGCTGTAAACGTTTTCTCTCAGAACTGCGGGAAAACTTGTATTCCAGCCCAATACAACGGGATACATCGTTTTAGATCGAAACTACCGAGATTTACGAACTTCGATTTTAAGTCGTCGAAGAGCAGACGAGAGAAAGGTGTAAACTTTTTCTCTCAGAACTGCGCGAAAACTTGTATTACGGCTCAAAACAACGAGTTAAATCGTTTTAGATAGAAGCTAGCAAAATTCACGAGCATCGATTTTGCAAGTCGTTGAAGAGTAGACGAGAGAAAGGTGTAAACGTTTTCTCTCAGAACAGTGCGAAAACTTGAATTCCGGCTGAAAACAACGGAATACATCGTTGTAGATCGAAACTAGCGAGATTCACGAACATCGATTTTACAAGTCGTCGAAGAGTAGACGAGAGAAAGCTCTAAACTTTTTCTCTCAGAACTGCGCGAAAACTTGTATTCCGGCTCAAAACACCGGGATACATCGTTTTAGATTGAAACTAGCTTGATTCACGAACATCGATTTTACAAGTCGTCGAAGAGTAGACGAGACCTGTAAACTTTTTCTCTCAGAACTGGAGGAAAACTTGTATTTCGGCTCAAAACAACGGAATACATCGTTTTAGATCGAAACTGGCGAGATTTACGCAATTAGATTTTACAAGTCGTCGAAGAGTAGACGAGAGAAAGCTGTAAACTTTTTCTCTCAGAACTGCGCGAAAACTTGTATTCCGGCTCAAAACAACGAGATACATCGTTTTAGATCGAAACTAGCGAAATTCACGAGCATCGATTTTACAAGTCGTCGAAGAGTAGACGAGAGAAAGGTGTAAACTTTTTCTCTCAGAACTGCGCGAAAACTTGTATTCCGGCTCAAAATAACGGGATACATCGTTTTAGATCGGAACTAGCAAAATTCACGAGCATCGATTTTACTAGTCGTCGAAGAGTAGACGAGAGAAAGGTATAAACTTTTTCTCTTAGAACTGCACGAAAACTTGTATTCCGGCTCAAAACAACGGGATACATCGTTTTTGATCGAAACTAGCAAAATTCACGAGCATCGAGTTTACAAGTCGTCGAAGAGTAGACGAGAGAAAGGTGTAAACTTTTTCTCTCAGAACTGCGCGAAAACTTGTATTCCTGCTCAAAACAACGGGATACATCGTTTTAGATCGAAATAAGCGAGATTCACGAACATCGATTTTACTAGTCGTCGAAGAGTAGACGAGAGAAAGGTATAAACTTTTTCTCTCAGAACTGCGCGAAAACTTGTATTCCGGCTCAAAACAACGGGATACATCGTTTTAGACCGAAAATAGCAAAATTCACGAGCATCGATTTTACAAGTCGTCGAAGAGTAGACGAGAGAAAGGTGTAAACTTTTTATCTCAGAACTGCGCGAAAACTTGTATTCCGGCTCAAAACAACGGGATACATCGTTTTAGATCGAAAATAGCGAGATTTATGCACTTCGATTTTACAAATCGTCGAAGAGTAGACGAGAGAAAGCTGTAAACTTTTTCTCTCAAAACTGCGCGAAAACTTGTATTCCGGCTCAAAACAATGGGATACATCGTTTTAGATCAAAACTAGCGAGATTTACGAACTTTGATTTTACAAGTCGGCCAAGAGTACACGAGAGAGCACTGTAAACTTTTTCTCTCAGAACTGCACGAAAACTTGAATTCCGGCTCGAAACAACGGGATACATTGTTTTAGATCGAAACTAGCAAATATCACGAGCATCGATTTTACAAGTCGTCGAAGAGCCGACGAGAGAAAGGTGTAAACTTTTTATCTCAGAACTGCGCGAAAACTTGTATTCCGGCTCAAAACAACGAGATACATCATTTTAGATCGAAACTAGCGAGAATCACGAACATCGATTTTACAAGTCGTCGAAGTGTAGACGAGAGAGAGCTGTAAACTTTTTCTCTCAGAACAGTGCGAAAACTTGAATTCTGGCTGAAAACAACGGGATACATCGTTTTAGATCGAAACTAGCCAGATTCACGAACATCGATTTTACAAGTCGTCGAAGAGTAGACGAGAGAAAGCTGTAAACTTTTTCTCTCAGAACTGCGCGAAAACTTGTATTCCAGCTCAAAACAACGGGATACATCGTTTTAGATCGAAACTAGCGAGATTCACGAACATCGATTTTACTAGTCGTCGAAGAGTAGACGAGAGAAAGTGTAAACTTTTTCTCTCAGAACTGCGCGAAAACTTGTATTCCGGCTCGAAACAACGGGATACGTTGTTTTAGATCGAAACTAGGAAATATCACGAGCATCGAGTTTACAAGTCGTCGAAGAGCCGACGAGAGAAAGGTGTTAACTTTTTATCTCAGAACTACGCGAAAACTTGTATTCCGGCTCAAAACAACGGGATACATCGTTTTAGATCGAAACTAGCGAGATTCACGAGCATCGATTTTACAAGTCGTCGAAGAGTAGACGAGAAAAGGTGTAAACTTTTTCTCTCAGAACTGCGCGAAAACTTGTATTCCGGCTCAAAACAACGGGATACATCGTTTTAGATCGAAAGTAGCGAGATTTATGCACTTCGATTTTACAAATCGTCGAAGAGTAGACGAGAGAAAGCTGTAAACTTTTTCTCTCAGAACTGCGCGAAAACTTGTATTCCGGCTCAAAACTATAGGATACATTGTTTTAGATCAAAACTAGCGAGATTTACGAACTTTGATTTTACAAGTCGGCGAAGAGTACACGAGAGAGCACTGTAAACTTTTTCTCTCAGAACTGCACGAAAACTTGAATTCCGGCTGAAAACAACACGATACATCGTTTTAGATCAAAACTAGCGAAATTCGCGAACATCGATTATACTAGTCGTCGAAGAGTACGCGTGAGAAGGTGTAAACTTTTTCTCTGAGAAATGCGCGAAAACTTGTATTCCGACTCGAAACAACGGGATACATCGTTTTAGATCGAACCTAGCGTGATTTACGCACTTCGATTTTACAACTCGTCGAAGATTAGACGAGAGAGCGCTGTAAGCTTTTTCTCCCAGAACTTCGCGAAAACTTGTATTCCGGCTCAAAACAACTGGATACATCGTTTTAGATCGAAACTAGCGAGATTCACAAACATCGATTTTACAAGTCGTCGAAGAGTAGACGAGACCTGTAAACTTTTTCTCTCAGAACTGGAGCAAAACTTGTATTCCGGCTCAAAACAACGGGATACATCGTTTTAGATCGAAACAAGCGAGATTCACGAACATCGATTTTACTAGTCGTCGAAGAGTAGACGAGAGAACGGTGTAAACTTTTTCTCTTAGAACTGCGCGAAAACTTGTATTCCGGCTCAAAACAACGAGATAAATCGTTTTATATAGAAGCTAGCAAAATTCACGAGCATCGATTTCACAAGTCGTCGAAGAGTAGACGAGAGAAAGGTGTAAACTTTTTCTCTCAGAACTGCGCGAAAACTTGTATTCCGGCTCAAAACACCGGGATACATCGTTTTAGATTGAAACTAGCGAGAATCACGAACATCGATTTTACAAGTCGTCGAAGAGTAGACCAGAGAGAGCTGTAAACTTTTTCTCTCAGAACTGCGGCAAAACTTGTATTCCGGCTCAAAACAACAAGATACATCGTCTTAGATCGAAACTAGCAAATTCACGAGCATCGATTTTACAAGTCGTCGAAGAGTAGACGAGAGAAAGGTGTAAACTTTTTCTCTATGAACTGCGCGAAAACTTGTATTCCGGCTCAGAATAACGGGATACATCGTTTTAGATTGAAACTAGCGAGATTCACGAACATCGATTTTACAAGTCGTCGAAGAAAAGACGAGACCTGTAAACTTTTTCTCTCAGAACTGCACGAAAACTTGAATTCCGGCTGAAAACAACACGATACATCGTTTTAGATCAAAACTAGAGAAATTCGCGAACATCGATTATACTAGTCGTCGAAGAGTACGCGTGAGAAGGTGTAAACTTTTTCTCTGAGAACTGCGCGAAAACTTGTATTCCGACTCGAAACAACGGGATACATCGTTTTAGATCGAAACTAGCGTGATTTACGCACATCGATTTTACAGCTCGTCGAAGAGTAGACGAGAGAGAGCTGTAAGCTTTTTCTCCCAGAACTTCGCGAAAACTTGTATTCCGGCTCAAAACAACGGGATACATCGTTTTAGATCGAAACTAGCGAGATTCACAAACATCGATTTTACAAGTCGTCGAAGAGTAGACGAGACCTGTAAACTTTTTCTCTCAGAACTGGAGCAAAACTTGTATTCCGGCTCAAAACAACGGGATACATCGTTTTAGATCGAAACAAGCGAGATTCACGAACATCAATTTTACTAGTCGTCGAAGAGTAGACGAGAGAAAGGTATAAACTTTTTCTCTCAGAACTGCGCGAAAACTTGTATTCCGGCTCAAAACAACGGGATACATCGTTTTAGATCGAAATAAGCGAGATTCACGAACATCGATTTTACTAGTCGTCGAAGAGTAGACGAGAGAAAGGTATAAACTTTTTCTCTCAGAACTGCGCGAAAACTTGTATTCCGGCTCAAAACAACGGGATACATCGTTTTAGACCGAAACTAGCAAAATTCACGAGCATCGATTTTACAAGTCGTCGAAGAGTAGAAGAGAGAAAGGTGTAAACTTTTTCTCTCAGAACTGCGCGAAAACTTGTATTCCGGCTCAAAACAACGGGATACATCGTTTTAGATCGAAAGTAGCGAGATTTATGCACTTCGATTTTACAAATCGTCGAAGAGTAGACGAGAGAAAGCTGTAAACTTTTTCTCTCAGAACTGCGCGAAAACTTGTATTCCGGCTCAAAACAATAGGATACATCGTTTTAGATCAAAACTAGCGACATTTACGAACTTTGATTTTACAAGTCGGCGAAGAGTACACGAGAGAGCACTGTAAACTTTTTCTCTCAGAACTGCACGAAAACTTGAATTCCGGCTGAAAACAACACGATACATCGTTTTAGATCGAAACTACCGAGATTTACGAACTTCGATTTTACAAGTCGTCGAAGAGCAGACGAGAGAAAGGTGTAAACTTTTTCTCTCAGAACTGCGCGAAAACTTGTATTCCGGCTCAAAACAACGAGATAAATCGTTTTATATAGAAGCTAGCAAAATTCATGAGCATCGATTTTACAAGTCGTCGAAGAGTAGACGAGAGAAAGGTGTAAACTTTTTCTCTCAGAACTGCGCGAAAACTTGTATTCCGGCTCAAAACACCGGGATACATCGTTTTAGATTGAAACTAGCGAGATTCACGAACATCGATTTTACAAGTCGTCGAAGAGTAGACCAGAGAGAGCTGTAAACTTTTTCTCTCAGAACTGCGGGAAAACTTGTATTCCGGCTCAAAACAACGAGATACATCGTTTTAGATCGAAACTAGCGAGATTCACGAACATCGATTTTACAAGTCGTCGAAGTGTAGACGAGAGAGAGCTGTAAACTTTTTCTCTCAGAACTGCGGGAAAACTTGTATTCCAGCCCAATACAACGGGATACATCGTTTTAGATCGAAACTACCGAGATTTACGAACTTCGGTTTTACGAGACGTCGAAGAGCAGACGAGAGAAAGGTGTAAACTTTTTCTCTCAGAACTGCGCGAAAACTTGTATTCCGGCTCAAAACAACGAGATAAATCGTTTTAGATAGAAGCTAGCAAAATTCACGAGCATCGATTTTACAAGTCGTCGAAGAGTAGACGAGAGAGAGCTGTAAACTTTTTCTCTCAGAACTGCGGGAAAACTTGTATTCCAGCCCAATACAACGGGATACATCGTTTTAGATTGAAACTACCGAGGTTTACGAACTTCGATTTTACAAGTCGTCGAAGAGCAGACGAGAGAAAGGTGTAAACGTTTTCTCTCAGAACTGCGCAAAAACTTGTATTCCGGCTCAAAACAACGAGATAAATCGTTTTAAATAGAAGCTAGCAAAATTCACGAGCATCGATTTTACAAGTCGTCGAAGAGTAGACGAGAGAAAGGTGTAAACTTTTTCTCTCAGAACAGTGCGAAAACTTGACTTCCGGCTGAAAACAACGGAATACATCGTTTTAGATCGAAACTAGCGAGATTCACGAACATCGATTTTACAAGTCGTCGAAGAGTAGACGAGAGAAAGCTGTAAACTTTTCCTCTCAGAACTGCGCGAAAACTTGTATTCCGGCTCAAAACACCGGGATACATCGTTTTAGATTGAAACTAGCGAGATTCACGAACATCGATTTTACTAGTCGTCGAAGAGTATAGACGAGAGAAGGTGTAAACTTTTTCTCTCAGAACTGCGCGAAAACTTGTATTCCGGCTCGAAACAACGGGATACATTGTTTTAGATCGAAACTAGGAAATATCACGAGCATCGATTTTACGAGACGTCGAAGAGCAGACGAGAGAAAGATGTAAACTTTTTCTCTCAAAATTGCGCGAAAACTTGTATTCCGGCTCAAAACAACGAGATAATTTGTTCTAGATAGAAGCTAGCAAAATTCACGAACATCGATTTTACATGTCGTCAAAGAGTAGACGAGAGCTGTAAACTTTTTCTCTCAGAACTGCGGGAAAACTTGTATTCCAGCTCAAAACAACAGGATACATCGTTTTAGATCGAAACTAGCGAGATTCACGAACATCGATTTTACAAGTCGTCGAAGAGTAGACGAGACCTGTAAACTTTTTCTCTCAGAACTGGAGGAAAACTTGTATTCCGGCTCAAAACAACGGGATACATCGTTTTAGATCGAAACTAGCGTGATTTACGCACTTCGATTTTACAACTCGTCGAAGAGTAGACGAGCGAGAGCTGTAAGCTTTTTCTCCCAGAACTTCGCGAAAACTTGTATTCCGGCTCAAAACAACAAGATACATCGTTTTAGATCGAAACTAGCAAAATTCACGAGCATCGATTTTACAAGTCATCGAAGAGTAGACGAGAGAAAGGTGTAAACTTTTTCTCTCAGAATTGCGCGAAAACTTGTATTCGGGCTCAAAATAATGGGATACATCGTTTTAGATCGGAACTAGCAAAATTCACGAGCATCGATTTTTCTAGTCGTCGAAGAGTAGACGAGAGAAAGGTATAAACTTTTTCTCTTAGAACTGCACGAAAACTTGTATTCCGGCTGAAAACAACGAGATAAATTGTTTTAGATAGAAGCTAGCAAAATTCACGAGCATCGATTTTACAAGTCGCCGAAGAGTAGACGAGAGATAGCTGTAAACTTTTTCTCTCAGAACTGCGGGAAAACTTGTATTCCAGCTCAAAACAACGGGATACATCGTTTTAGATAGAAACTAGCGAGATTCACGAACATCGATTTTACAATTCGTCGAAGAGTAGACGAGACCTGTAAACTTTTTCTCTCAGAACTGGAGGAAAACTTGTATTCCGGCTCAAAACAACGGGATACATCGTTTTAGATCGAAACTAGCGTGATTTACGCACTTCAATTTTACAACTAGTCGAAGAGTAGACGAGAGAGAGCTGTAAGCGTTTTCTCCCAGAACTTCGCGAAAACTTGTATTCCGGCTCAAAACAACGAGATACATCGTTTTAGATCGAAACTAGCAAAATTCACGATCATCGATTTTACTAGTCGTCGAAGAGTAGAAGAGAGAAAGGTATAAACTTTTTCTCTTAGAACTGCACGAAAACTTGTATTCCGGCTCAAAACAACGGGATACATCGTTTTAGATAGAAACTAGCGAGATTCACGAACATCGATTTTACAAGTCGTCGAAGAGTAGACGAGAGAAAGCTGTAAACGTTTTATCTCAGAACTGCGCGAAAACTTGTATTCCGGCTCAAAACACCGGGATACATCGTTTTAGATTGAAACTAGCGAGATTCACGAACATCGATTTTACAAGTCGTCGAAGAGAAGACGAGACCTGTAAACTTTTTCTCTCAGAACTGGTGGAAAACTTGTATTCCGGCTCAAAACAACGGGATACATCGTTTTAGATCGAAACCAGCGAGATTTACGCACTTCGATTTTACAAGTCGTCGAAGAGTAGACGAGAGAAAGGTGTAAACTTTTTCTCTCAGAACTGCGCGAAAACTTGTATTCCTGCTCAAAACAACGGGATACATCGTTTTAGATCCAAACAAGCGAGATTCACGAACATCGATTTTACTAGTCGTCGAAGAGTAGACGAGAGAAAGGTATAAACTTTTTCTCTCAGAACTGCGCAAAAACTTGTATTCCGGCTCAAAACAACGGGATACATCGTTTTAGACCGAAACTAGCAAAATTCACGAGCATCGAGTTTACAAGTCGTCGAAGAGTAGACGAGAGAAAGGTGTAAACTTTTTCTCTCAGAACTGCGCGAAAACTTGTATTCCTGCTCAAAACAACGGGATACATCGTTTTAGATCGAAATAAGCGAGATTCACGATCATCGATTTTACTAGTCGTCGAAGAGTAGACGAGAGAAAGGTGTAAACTTTTTCTCTCAGAACTGCGCGAAAACTTGTATTCCGGCTCAAAACAACGGGATACATCGTTTTAGATCGAAAGTAGCGAGATTTATGCACTTCGATTTTACAAATCGTCGAAGAGTAGACGAGAGAAAGCTGTAAACTTTTTCTCTCAGAACTGCGCGAAAACTTGTATTCCGGCTCAAAACAATGGGATACATCGTTTTAGATCAAAAATAGCGAGATTTACGAACTTTGATTTTACAAGTCGGCGAAGAGTACACGAGAGAGCACTGTAAACTTTTTCTCTCAGAACTGCACGAAAACTTGAATTCCGGCTGAAAACAACACGATACATCGTTTTAGATCGAAACTAGCAAAATTCACGAACATCAATTTTACTAGTCGTCGAAGAGCAGACGAGAGAAAGGTGTAAACTTTTTCTCTCAGAACTGCGCGAAAACTTGTATTCCGGCTCAAAACAACGAGATAAATCGTTTTAGATAGAAGCTAGCAAAATTCACGAGCATCAATTTTACAAGTCGTCGAAGAGTAGACGAGAGAAAGGTGTAAACTTTTTCTCTCAGAACAGTGCCAAAACATGAATTCCGGCTGAAAACAACGGGATACATCGTTCTAGATCGAAACTAGCGAGATTCATGAACATCGATTTTACAAGTCGTCGAAGAGTAGACGAGAGAATGCTGTAAACTTTTTCTCTCAGAATTGCGCGAAAACTTGTATTCCGGCTCAAAACACCGGGATACATCGTTTTAGATTGAAACTAGCGAGATTCACGAACATCGATTTTACAAGTCGTCGAAGAGTGGACCAGAGAGAGCTGTAAACTTTTTCTCTCAGAACTGCGGGAAAACTTGTATTCCAGCTCAAAACAACGGGATACATCGTTTTAGATCGAAACTAGCGATATTCACGAACATCGATTTTACTAGTCGTCGAAGAGTAGACGAGAGAAGGTGTAAACTTTTTCTCTCAGAACTGCGCGAAAACTTGTATTCCGGCTCGAAACAACGGGATACATTGTTTTAGATGGAAACTAGGAAATATCGCGAGCATCGAGTTTACAAGTCGTCGAAGAGCCGACGAGAGAATGGTGTAAACTTTTTATCTCAGAACTACGCGAAAACTTGTATTCCGGCTCAAAACAACGAGATACATCGTTTTAGATCGAAACTAGCGAGATTCACGAACATCGATTTTACAAGTAGTCGAAGTGTAGACGAGAGAGAGCTGTAAACTTTTTCTCTCAGAACGGCGGGAAAACTTGTATTCCAGCCCAATACAACGAGATACATCGTTTTAGATCGAAACTACCGAGATTTACGAACTTCGATTTTACGAGAGGTCGAAGAGCAGACGAGAGAAAGGTGTAAACTTTTTCTCTCAGAATTGCGCGAAAACTTGTATTCCGGCTCAAAACAACGAGATAAATTGTTTTAGATAGAA